>PVJO010004028.1:0-114861 GCA_004026905.1 Hystrix cristata
ATAGCCAGCTTCTCTGGTTTCTCTGGGGGATGCCCTGTGTCCTGTCTCAGCCCCCATACTTAGCCCACCTCTTGTGGCCTGGTGGATGCCACTGCCTTTTCAGAGTCTTTCTCCTGGCACCTGCCCACATTCCAATTCCTCTTGGATGGTTTCCCTGACCTATTTTCCCAGGGGCTGCTTCTCTGAACCTAAGTCCTGGCTGGATCCTCAGGTATTGCTCCTTCCATCCAAACCTCCCTGGTGCTGACTGGTGGTCTTCCTACCTGGAGCTATAGAACCATCTGCCTCCACACTCCCCCCACTGTGGCTACAGTGGCCTTCCAGCCCCAGCCAATGCCTCCCGTCCCCTGATCTCCTCCATACAGGATCCCCCCCGCGTCTCTGCAAGCAGATGCTGTCCCTCTCTTCTCTGTACGTTCCCTCCCTGCGTGTTCCAGGGGCTGCCACTGTGCCTTGCTTAGCCTAAGGCTCTTCACCTTGTTCTCACCAACTACAAATTTGCTTCTGCTCCTGTCTTAACTGATGAGAAACAGAAACCAGAAAGACTGGCTTCTCCCAAAACAGCACGGCAAATACACTAATCATGCCACCAACACACAACTTCTGTCCAGAGAGATTCTTAATCTGAGGTCTGAATTACAGGTCTGTAAAACCCCTACAATCACATGGATAGTTGTGTGTGTATTTATCTGTATGTGAATTTTTCTTGTGAGAGAGTCCTTAGCTTTTGCAAGATTCCCTAAAGACTGCTGCTCTACAAACATCTATGAAACCAAGATCTCTAAAAAAATTTTCTTGCATATCTAAAAAGCATGACAACCGTTACTACTACTGCCACCACTTTCACTATAACTATCAATAAAAAGAAAATGAATGCAAAAGGAGGACATACAGCATATAATTTTGGAGGAAAATAATTGCTGGTGATAAAATGTCCTTCCGTTAATCTTTGAGGTTGCCTGCACAGCTGTAGAAAGAAACTTGCCCTATCCCAGACTCAGGATCTTTGGAGATCCAAAGTATTTCAGCATAACAGAAGCAGCAGTTACCTAATGAAACTCAGTGTGTCCTGAGATAACAGTGCAGGCTCACTCTCGAAGCCCTCTTCCCTGGTAGCTGCAGTGCTTTTGGACTTCGGGGGGCTTGGAGAACCAGTGTTTGCGAGGAGAGAGAAGCAGCAGCTGCACCTCTGATCCAAGCAGCCACAGCGCTACCACTTTAGCATGAAGAACTACAAACAGTAGCATTCGACCCAGAAAGGAGAAGCTGTGTGTGATGGGGCAGGATGAAGGGCACACCAGGTCAGAACATTGCTAAGCTGCTTAACCCTCACCAGCTGGACCTCTCCAGGATCCTATATGTTACCTGAGTTGACCACAAGAGATATTGAGTTAGACAATGTGGGTTTCAGCAGGGAATGGTGGTGTACACCTTTAATTTCAGCTACTCAGGAAGGTGTGGCAAGTTTAAGCCTCCCCCCACCTGGGAAAATTAGCAAGACTTTGTAAAAAGTGATTTTGTGTGTGTGTGTGCTGGGATCAAACTCAGGGTCTTGGATGGAAGGAAGGAGGGAAGGAGAAAAAGAAGGAAGAGAAAGAAGAAAGAAAGAAGGAAAGAAAGGAAAGAAAGGAAAGAAAGGAAAGGAAGAAAGAAAGAAAGAAAGAAAGAAAGAAAGAAAGAAAGAAAGAAAGAAAGAAAGAAAGAAAGAAAGAAAGAGAGAGAGAGAGAGAGAAAGAGAGAAAGAAGGAAAGAAAGAGAAAGGAAAGGAAAGGAAAGGAAAAGAGAAGAAAAGAAAAGAAAAGAAAAGAAAAGAAAAGAAAAGAAAAGAAAAGAAAAGAAAAGAAAAACATCAGTTTAAGACCTAGATCTGCCACTCATGATTATGTGACTTCAGAAAAGTCCCTTCCCCTTTTCAGGAGGAAACTTCATTTCCTCATAAAAAATAAAAGATTTGGGAAAATCTTCTGAGTTCCATTCCTGTTTTAACAGTTTGATAATTTTATTATTCTTTAAAATGGTACATCTATGATTTGGAATGTATCAAGTAAATAGTAGCAGTATCCTAAAAAATCTGAGGATAGATAACTAAAAAGGATGACCAGAGAAGTCTGATATAAAAATAATGGACTCTGATACTCTAATTCCTCATTCCCACCCCAAGGAAACATAAAAACAACCACCACCAGAAACTGGCTAAAATAACCTTTTAGGAACTCTGAAAATTAGTCAAATCTACAGAAATCAAGCAAATACCAATCAAGGAAAGACTCCATTCAAAGTGGTTGGAAATTTCATGGAGTTTTTACTTGCTTTTGCTGGTCCCTTTCCCCAGTATGACACAGTTTGGGTCTGAAGAAGAGGGTGACTCAGATCTGAGTTCCTTCCCTTGAATCAGAAAGAACACATTTGTAAGTTCTAACCTGTCTGGGGAGTTCCATGGAGGATAGGCTTCCGTCTCACCCAACTTGGAACTCAGGTAGGAAAGTGGTGGGGCTGATCCTGTAAACTGCAGGGGAGCAGAAGCCCACAGAAGCCCTGGCAGGGCATTATATACGGGCCCAGGGAGAAGCTAGGGTGAGACCCTGTGGGAAATTAAAATGTGTAAATGGAGCTGTGTTAGGAAGACCTGGAAAAGCCACACGTGGGCCCAGTGTAGATCTAGGGGGAAAAAAAAACCTTAAAATTTCGTCCCAGCATAGAGCCAATCTACAAAGACTGGGAAAGTGGTTGAATTTTCAAATGCTCTATTTACAATGAAACAAGAAAACATGACTTGTTCAAAGGAAGAAAATAAACTGGTAAAAACCACCCATCAAGATGCATAGACATTAGACTTACTAGACAAAGACTTAAAAATTGCTTTTTATTGATATATATTTGTGATTCATAACAATTATATTCTTCTTGGGGAATTGGATATTGGAATTAAAATTTCTTATCTTGTTTGTACTTCCACTTTCCTCCTGGCCCTCTCCTCTTCCCCCATCCCAGACCTACTTCCCATCTTCCCAAAGTCTACCTCCCTGCTTCCTACCATGTTTCTTTTGTTTTGTTCTTTAAGTTATTCATAGTTTGGATTTCTCATGTAAGAGAAGATTAAATGTCTCATGCGATATTTATCCTTCTGTGACTGATTTCACTTCACAATGTCATCTCAAGATGCATTCATTTTCCTACAAATAACTCACATTTATGTTTCTTGGTGGCTGAGTAGTACTCCATATCACATTTTCTTTATCCATTCATCTCTTGATGGGCATGTAGGCTGCTTCCAAAATTTAGGTATTATGAATTGTGGTGTTACAAACATGGGCACATATCACTGTATTATAATGTCTTTAACTCTTTGGGGAAGACAAAAGTAGAGGTAAAGCTGTGTCAAATGGAATGTCTACTTTAGTTCTTTGGGAAGTTTCCATACTGATTTCCATAGTGGCTTTACTAGTTTATATTCCCATCAACAATGTCAAAGGTTCTTCTCCCTGCCACCCTCAAGCAATCTCACCAGAAATTCTGAGTTCTTGATGATAGTTATTCTTTCTGGAGTAAGATAAAATCTCAGTGTTGATAAAACAATTGTTTTATATATATGCACACCGAACTTAAGGAAAACTGGACAAAGAACTAATGGAAATCAAGAAAATTCTTATACCACCAACATGACAATATTAATATTCATTCTATTCATATGCAATTTTGTTATTACTTATATATTTTCCCACAGACAAGTTGTATGAGTATAAAGTTTAATCTGGATTATAGTGATATTTCAAGTTGTATTTACTGTATCTTCATATTCTGGGCATTATGCTACCTGCTTTATATACTTTATTTACTTTGTTTCATTAACTCACCCACCAATTCTACTCATTTTGTAGATAGTGATCAGATAGTTCTCTTACGCTGTCTTTATATCTGACATCATTTTTTCAGTTGTAGAAAGGTTGCTGGATGCTGTTCACACTACCTCTCCCTCAAGTAATATGTATCTGTTTTCTTACCTAGATGTTTCTATGGTACCCATCCAACATACATTCCTCCCTACCCTACAACCTAAATATATTTTTTGTGAACCTTCTACTCTGTGAGATGCACTTCTCCCTTCTCACAAACATGGCTGTACATGCCAAAAGGGTCATACAAATAATGACTCTACAGTGGTTTTTAGACCAGGATGATGATCAGAATTATCTGGGCAGATCTTAAAAATATAGGTTCTTAAACCACTCACAAGATCTGCTGATCAGACTCTCCAATACTGAGATCTAGGTTCTGCTATGGGTGACATTCACCCACAGGCGAGTCCAAGGCTCAGTCAGATTTGGGAAAAGTACAGTGAGGACTCAAGGCAAACCTACCCCTGACACAGGGAAATCTCACCAAGAGGGCCAGGTGGAGAAGGCTGAACTGACGAGGTCAAGCGCCATCCAGTTTTTAAGGACAAACAAATTTCCAATCAACTATGATAGTTTAAAAGTCATTTCACAGTGCTGGGAAAACTAGGTATCTATGCGTAGAAGCCTAACACTGACCCCTGTCTCTCACTCTCTATAAAAATCAACTCAAAATGGATCAAAGACTTGAAATGCCAGAATTACAACAAGGAGACATAGAGGAAACATTTCAAACCAGTGATATAGGCATTGAATTTCTAGATAGACTCTTTCTAGATAGCACAGGATATAAAACCAAAAATTGACAAATGGTGTTTGATCAAACTAACAACTTCTACACAGCAAAGGAAACAATCAACAGAATAAAGAGAAGCCCTAAAGAATGAGAGAAAATCGTGGCTACTCTTCATTCGACAGAGGCGGAGTCCCAAATCCCACTCAAGATCTCCAGAGTCATAGCCCTCGGTGATGAAACCTAGGTTTAGGTGTGGGCAAAACCTCTTGCCGATAATTCTGATGTCCATCCAGACTTACATTATATTTCAGGAAATTCTCAGATTTTCCGAAGCCTACACATTGGTGACTGTCTCCCATTGTCGAAAAAAGACAAAGCAGTCTGAAAGTGGTGCTGGCGTTCTGTTCCAATATCCACATGGAGTACACGAACAGTGAGAGGGAAACAAGAGGAAAATGGGGAAATCATGCCTGACTTTCAGAGGCCCCTGGGACTCTGATGGAAAGCAGCTAACAATCGCTGCACTGGAAAACGTTGGAATACACTGGGATCCTTTTGTTTCGTGGTTCTAGTGTCTGGTTCTTATCAGCATCGTCTCTAAAACATGATCTTCACATTCAGCTGATGGGTTGAGAAATAAAAAGGTGAGGTTATGCTCAGTTTTTCTTGTCAGTATTCTTTTCCTGGAGGGGGGGACAAAACACCAAATTGCAGCTGCTGCTGCTTCCTTAACCTAAAGCATATAATGCTAGCAATTTTGGAAACGGAAACAGGCTGGTCTGCCTAGAGATCTCCAGAGCATTGTAGGCTAATACATTAAAATTAAAGAGAAACAGAAGCCATCACCACAAATTGCAACATTATTGTTCGAGCCAAGATCGTCCTAATTATAAACTAGCATTTTTATAGATGTCACAGGGGCTGTTTTAGTGCCGCTTTGCTGATGCTAAAAAGATAGTGTGGAAATGTGATCAGGGATCCTCACACTACTGTCTAACTGGAGGGAAAAAAAAGTTAATTAGACTCTTTTTTGGCATATTAGTGAAGACAGGCTTATTAGACACATTTACAAGCTAATGATATGCCTATACTCTGCTATCAAAAAATGCATTTAAATAAACTGATTTACAGTTCAGCTAATTTCAATATTTTAACCAGTACATTGACAATTCCATTGCCCTCATTTCATTGGCATGGCTTTGGCGAGTTTCTGGGGACCATTCTGCAGGGTGGGGATGATATGGTATCCTCTGCTCAGCCTGCCTTTCTCAACCTGTCCTGACCGCAAGCAGTACCCACCCCGCTTGCTGTCCACACTCCAGGATGAAGAGCCTTGATTTGGCTAAAACTCTTGAGCCAACAGTGATGGGTCACAGAGCTGCCAGTAATGAGGACTGTAAGGGGTGTGGAGATAGGGAGGTAGTGAGACAGGCAGGAATCCCTCAGTGGCTGAGAGGCTAGGGCCACACTCCTGCCCTGAGCCTCCTGGGGAGGAAAGCAGGAATTGAAGGAAGGGGCCATTTTCCTCTCTAACCCAGAAGCCAACATGCAGCCCAACTCATACTTTTCAGCACAAGATAAAGCCGTTTTCCATGGAAACCCACTTTCCACAATGCTTTAGTGAACCTTCTAATCAACACAGTGTTCTGAACCAGTCACAGCTGGAGATTCTAGCTCTGCCGCAACAGGCTATTTCAGCTCCCCGACCCCTAGTTTCTACCTGTGCAAAATGAAGATTATAAAGCTCTTTTCCGGTGGACCAGTGGGGCCTGCCCGGACTATCACACATGTCTATTTTGCACCAGCCACTTCACAGGGTATGAGAGTCACTCGGTTACCAAGCTGTCTCTCCCGCCAGATGTGTGTTCCTCAAAGACGGAAACCACCACCAACCAGTTCCTACCTTCACTGCCATCGTGTGACACAGCACACGAAGCGCGAACAGCTACCTAGTGAATGTATACTGAGTCCAAAGGAAAGAAGTTAAATATAATTGATTTGACTAAAGTCTGCCTAGATCATTTCTGAAGTGCCTTCCAAACCTAGGATTCCATAAGTCCATGATTTTATAAAACACAGCGCTCAACAAACACTCAGAGCTTCAGTTTCCTTATCTATAAACTGGGAACACGGATTCCTAACTCCCAGGCTACCAGGCCTTGTAAATGGGTCCACTCATGTGAAAAGACACTCTAAAGATTAACCACTACCCAGGTGGTAGGTAGTAGTCCGTACTTGGCTTTTCCATGCTTCTCCTCAGAGATAATAGGATAGTAGAAAAGTACATTGTGCAGCATTAATGTCTCTCCCATTTAATTCCACACAGTAAAGGTAAGCTAAGCGGCGTTCCCTCCTCCAAGGAAAGAGGAACATTTCCTGGTACCTTCTTCGACAGAGTGAATTGGGGATGCCTGGAGTAATCCTCCATACGTAGCCTTCACATTCAGATTCTAGTCTCAGTTCTTGTAATAGAAGGATGAACGGAAATGTCTTTTCTCCTCCTCTCCCACCAGCCCCTTCCATAATAACAAAACCGAGTCCATCTTTTTATGATTAGAATCATCATCAAAGACATAATTTGAGTTGAATGCCTGAGAATGACTCCGCGTGCCAGTGACTAACAATGTTACGGACAATTATTTCTTTTGAACGTTACTGCCACTCTGTCAAGGAAAATGTCACTTTTGTAAGGTAATAAATGTGGTTTATGGGGAGAGTAGATACACTGAGGTCTGCCATTTAATTTGATAATAGTTCATCCTCAGCAATTCTTTTAGATAAAGTCACTCAAGAACAGTTTCTTGCAAGTACTTTCCCAAGTGTTTCCTGAATTGCTGTCTTCCAAAGTGACATCTCCTATATGTCAGAAGCATCTTTTGGGGAAAGAAGATGCAGCCACCAAGCAGGAGGATTGGGGAAGCCCCATCTAGCCCCCAGTTTCCACCATATACATGACACTGCCCCTTTGCACCCAGCTGCCTTAGTATTCCCTGGCAGCATTCCTATCTGGCCCAAAGTGAACTCGGGAAAGACACACTCAACTGTGGGAGGAGGAAGAAGAGGACAATTCTTACTTCTCTCCAGGTAGTTGTAAAGTACACAAAGATTTGGGAGGCGTTTGCCCTTCTTTGGGAGCCCAGACCTGAAGTGGGGTTGGGAGTGCTACACAGTGTAAGGTGTTGCATCCAAGACTCACCAAGTTATCTTTATTTACAAGACACAGTCCACTGTGCTGAGTGTCTCACGTATTTCTGAGATTATAATAAATTCATGAACTATGACCATGTGCATTTGATTAGATATACATATAATACATCTGTATTGACATAGACTTATGGCATGTTTAAATAAGAAGGAAAAAGATTAAGAAACACTGCAGGACAGTGACTCTTTTTCATCTATCTGCTTCAGCAGAAGAAAGTCTTGCTTCAAATTCTGACTCTGCCTTTTATCACTAGTTGCAAAAGCTAGATTAAGTCCCTCAGCCTCCCAAATTTTGCCTTTCTTGATGCAAAATAGAAATAGAATCAGCCCTTCCTAGTGCCATTCTGAGGGTTAGATTAAATAACAGAGAGGTTAAATAAGCAGGAGGTGCGACTCACACAGCATGTTTGTGGCAGGGTTTGATCTAGACCTCAGGTGCTTTGATTCTGAGTCTGGTGCTGTTTCAGCTTATCTGGCCACCACTTCCTCCTCCAAACCCCGTTATCTCCCACCACCCCAACGTGTGTGTGCATATTACAGAGATACATGCCTGTCTTACAAATAGAAAAGCTAAAAAGCTTGAAGAAGATGTCCTACCTGGGTTCCCTGGAAGCTGGTGGTGACCTACAGTGGGTGCACTGCCTGATGCATTTCATTCTTTGCTTCTCATTCTTCAGGAGTCTGGGTCTGAAGCAGGATTGAGTTTGAGCCTGAGGATGGAGGAAGTTGAGCTGGAGTTCCAGCACAGATCTCCAGGGAGTCTGACCAAAAGATGTTGAGAAAACACGTGATGTTTTCTCCTTATGCTTTACTATTCTTCCTATTATCATCTCCCACTTCATCCCTTCGAACTACATCGTGGTTTCTGCCCTATCCAGAAAGAATAGCCTTAGGGGGAAAAAAATGACCAGAAGCAAAAGAATGGATTTTCTGGTTTTTTAATCGTCCATTAAGCCACTCTCCTCACTTAAATTATAGGTCTAGAAAAATGATTATCTAGTCTATCTCCCACATGGAAGGAGATGGAAAATACCATTTCTGAGCCAGCAAGTTGGGAGACCAATGAGAAAAGAAACAAGAGAGTTAGACCTATCACCTACTCACCTTGAACTAAGTCCCAGGCAAGAGCATTGGTAGGAATGGTAGAATATTTTTGATCATTTGAGGACTGGGAGGAGATAGAAACCATGGTCAGCTTTCTACAAAACTGGGATAGAGGAAGAAGGAGTCACCCCCAGTGTTTTTGCACACTTTGGAGATGTCAAGGAGCAGCAGCATAAGAAGTGGGCCACAAAGCAGGTTGGAGAAGGAAGGGGCCGAGAAAGCCACCCGCATGTCTCCTGGTCCCTGCAATGGTTGAAAGAGCAACCAAGCTTTCTCTTATTTTTCCACCCCCAAAATAAGGCAAGAGGTGGAAATAAAGGGAGAATCAGGAGTGAGAAAGACAGGAAAATTGGCACACCTTTGAAGAAGGGATCCGCAGTGAAAAACACAGCAGACAGAGGACTGAATGTGGCTACAGAGAAATTGTGTAGACTCCTGAGCAAGGTTAATGACAACCAAGGATCCTTGTCTCTGCGCATGGGTAAGAACACACATCCCACCACTTGCAGACACTTGCAGACACTTGCAGTAGACATTTCTGTTTACCTCAAAGTGACTATACACTCCAGAACTTCTAATCCCACCTTGGAAAGAGGAACAAGAGAAAATCTAGTCTGCTGGCTTTAAACACAAAATGACAGTCTATTTCAAATGGACTAAGATTGCTCCTCAGACATAAGATAAACTGGAAACTAAGAATAAAACTGGCTGTCATGAAATATGAATAGCATTTCTATACCTCTGAGGAACTGGCTGTAAATAAATGCCTACTGGGGCAATGGGTTTGGGTCGCTCAGTGGTAGAGCTCTTGCCTCACATGACGAGCTCCTGGGTTTGATATACAAAACCACAAAAAAATGCAAATATTTACTGTGGTGGACTGGTATGGTCAACTTGAGCAGGAACGCCCAGCTGCACTGAGTTGGTGTGGTTCTGGGTATAGAGGATCCACCTGAGGATTGTTGCCAACACAACATAAAGGAGAACGGGAGCAGAAGATAGAGGCTGACTATTTCCCAGGAGAAGCTCTGTTGTGGCTGGCTCTCCCAAAGGGAACTCAGCTGTTCTTGTCGCAGAAGGAGCTTGGGGCCTTGCTGTCATTGGGGACGGCTGCTGTTCACTTTGGTGAGCTCTGGTCTTCATCTCTCCTGTGAGTGTTGTACCCTGGCTCCAGTATAGAGTTCTTCAAACTTTTAGTGCAGTCATGGATTTACATGAGGCAGTGCTGTGGGCTCCCAGACCTTGATTGGATCTTTCAGGTCTCTGGTGCACAGAAAGACATTCTGCACTCTCCCTGCATTTGGCTTGTATGTGTGAATGTCATAATGTGTAAATGTCCTGTATTAAATCTGCTGTCTTGCAAACCATTGACTCCAGAAAAGTAACTAATACATTTACTATAACTTTTTCCCCTTGGAATGCCAAGATATAGTGGCCAGTAAGCTGTGTACCACAATCCATTCTGCCCCAATTTACTCAATCTATTGAGGCTGAAGGTACTCTGAATGAGTCTCTCGTGTGCAACAGGTGTCAGTGTAGGTAAGGAGAAGCCAAAACACTGGTATAGCTTCAAATATCCAAAAATCTTTACAGAAGAGGTCTGGTCGTGGGAGTGACATGACATTAATGATGACCATCCACACTCCAGATACAAAATCCTCAGGAATAAGAAAAATACTAACTCTACATACTGCATCCACAGGGATCTTACTGCAAGGCTTAGAAATACTTTATCTTCAAACAATGCCTCATCCCTGAACTCTGGATTCATATATCTATTGTCTGTTTGGCATCTCCACTAGAATGTGTAATAAACAACTTAACTTACATTTAAAATTCCGCCTCAGTCCCTACCATCAGCCAAACCTATGCAGCTGCAGGCTTCTTATTCATCTCAGGTTATAACAGTTCCATCTCTGGGTGTGTTGGCTTACACCTGTGATCCCAGCACTCTGGGTTGTTGAGGCAGGAGGATCTCAAGTTTGAGCCTAGTTTGGGAAACTCAGAGGCTTAAAAAGACCTTGTCTCAAAATAAAAATGAAAAGGGGCTGAGGATATAGCTCAATGTGAAGGCCCTTGGTTCATTCCCCAGTACTGAAAAAAAAAGTCGTCGCTGACTCTTGTCTCACACCTACATCCAATCTATCAGGAACTCACGTTGTCTTTACCTTCAAATTATATCCAAAATCCAACCGGTTCTTACCATCGCCATGCTACTACTTCTTTTTTCGTAGTTTTAAACTTTTATTTGACACATAACTTTTGTGCATATTTACGGGCTACAGTATGATAATCCAATAAATGTATCCAGTGTGTAATGATCCAATCAATTGCTCTTGCTAAACTATTTCTTACCTGGATACTTCAGTTCTCTCCAACCGATGCCTCTATTGCACTCTTGCCATCCTCTAAGCCTCTATGTCACACAACAGCCAGAATGATCCTTTTAAAGCCATGTCATGGCACCCTCCTCTCAAAACCCTCACTCAGAAGAATTCCCCAATTCTCAGACCTCCTCGGTTCTCCTCCAATGTGCCAGGCATGTTCCAGCCTGAGCTGAGCATGGGCTGACACTTCTCCCTGGGATGCTCTTCTCCCAGATATCCACATAGCAAGTGTCCCCCCTTCTTCAAATATTTGTTTACATACTACCTTTTCAAGTGAGGCCTCTCCCAAGCACCATCCTGTTTCCAGTTGCAAACCAGAATTATTCTTCTGCATGCCCAGTATTTTCCCCTGCCTGGACATCTTCCCTTCAGTACTTGTCACCTTTCCCATGCTCCATAACTTACTAAGTATTGTGTTTAGTGCTTGCTTTCTCTCTCCTTTCACTATAATATAAACTCAATAATGGCAGTTTCTTGTCCTGGTTTGTCTCTCAATGTATCTCATGTACCTAAACCACTGTCAGACCTGTGGTAGGCACTCAATAAATACTGTATGAATCAAGAACATTGGATACAAAATGTTAGCACTAAACTGGACTTCAGGGTCTACCTGGTCCAAATTCCTCTCCTTTCAGCTTAAGAAATTGTACGTTTTATCCCAGCAACACAAAGCAATTTGTCCAAGAAAATGTCACGAATCAGTGGCTTCCTGTCTCCCTTGTTATATTGTTTCAGTTATTATACCTATATGTTTCCATCCTTGATCTTGAAAGATTTTATGCATTTATTCCCCTCTTGGTTTGAATCGCAATGAGTAGATTAAATCATAGTCAGCAGCTTATTTCAGACCCTTGTCAATGTCCCCGTCTTAGTTACTTTTGTCTCTTTGCTGAGACAAAATACCAGACACCCAAAATCAGGGGAAGAAAGGTTTGTTTGGCTCACAGTTTGTAGGGATTTCAGTTCACAGTCAGCTGGGTCCAAGGCAGCTGGCATGGCAGACAGGCAGAAGGCAGCAAGGTAAGCAAGGAATGCAAGCAAGGGAGCTAACCAGCTTATTCCTGTATCTTATATCTCATCCAGGTTGCTAGGATTAGGGCGGCGCTAAACCAATCAGCGGATTGATTTAGTAATCGCACGCCCTTAATCCCAGCATCACACACTCTAGATACAGCAACTCCTTACCACGTGAGGCTTTGGGGGGACATCAAGACACAAACCATAACGGTCCTCAGTCACTTCTTGTCACCTGCTCCCTTCCTGCTCCCTTCTCTAGGCATGCACCCGCTATATTTAACACACATATCCCCACTATGAATATGGCACAGACTATTACTGGTTTTTTTATGTGTTTGCTTAATTTATATAACTGCTATCAGGATGCAGAACACACTGGCTCGTTTGTTTCTCTCTTTTTTTTTAATTTTATTTTTTAACCAAAAACATGTATTGGTACATTGTTCATATATTGATCACACTTAACATGTTTGTTTTGTACCTGTACCTGGTGTCTCTTGGTTCTCCCCCCTCTACCCTCCCCTCCCTTCTGTTCCCTCCATCCCTATTTAGGGTTAGGGTTAGGGTTACCTGGCTGAAATATTGCTATGTGGCTGCACATGCTCTGGGTCCATTGTTTAACTGTTGCGTGTATTTCTTGGGTGAACCCACCACATTTTGCTCATCTACTTCTCTACATAACACAATTTAAAGGCATACATCTGCAATCCCTTTCCCATGAGTGAGGTCACATGGCCTATTAGTAGGAGCTTGGAATTTGAAATCACATTAGGGCGTGATGCTTCTTCAACATCATATACTCTCTGCAACTTGAGAAAGTCACTCGCCCCTCTCCTGAGTGGCCTCCTTAAACTAGTCATCATTACAGTCCACACCTCAGAGGGTTATGCCCTGCAATAAACCTTGTGAAAACACAGTGTGGGTATGTAGGTAAGAAAGACAAAAGCGTTTTACCAACTATTAAGTCATGTTTAAATATTAGTTGTTGGTTATGTTGAGTTTTATTTTTTGGAGAAAGCAGACAGTACCATGGAAAGCTCTGGTGGGCTGGAGAAGTGGCCTATTAGCGCTGTACATCCCCTCAGGACGGTGCCTTCCTCTTCATTAGCAAAGACCAGGCTCTCTGTCCCTGCAGGGGTAGGCTGTGGTTCGGAGAACAAGCTCATCAAGGTTCTTTTGCACACTTTGTACTTTGGGACACTTTCAGGAGAGGTTGGCCCTACGACAGCATATCCTAGAAGCGACACAGCCTTCTCCATGTAGAATTTCCATAAAATTAAAATTTTCTCTTAAGATACTGCCTTAAGCATCAGGTCAGAAAGTACATAAAAGAATTCCTAAAGATATAAATTTCACCGTCCTGTAAAAAAAATAGATTTGCAAATGTAAATGGGGAAACTTCCTGAGCTCAATGTACAGCCTCAATGAAACTTGGGATAGTAATTGGAAAAGATGTAGCTCCAAAACAGAGCAAGAAGCCCATCCTGAACCTCTGCTGGGTTTTTTTTTTGTTTTTGTTTTTGTTTTTGGTGCTGGGGATCGAACTCAGGGCCTTGGGTTTGCAAGGCAAACACTGTAACCACTGAACTAAATCCCCAGCCCCTCCTCTGCTGTTTTTATAGCATGGCCAGGCTGTATTTGATGAGTTAGTTAAGTGATCCATTCGAAGTTGGTTTTCACGTTGCTTAAGAAGCCGCCTAAAAGAAAGCTCATCCCCAAGGAGTAAAGAGTTGAGCACAAGACCAGCTGGAGCCCAAGCTATGCTGTTATAATGAAAAAAAACTAAAAACACAGCAGCACAAATTAGAAAGAAACAGTCTAGGAGTGCACAGTCTAGGCCAGTGAGGTAGCCACGCTCCCTGAGGTCACAGGAGGGCTTACGTCTGTCTCATCTATCTAGTCGCTCTGCCACCCTCTGCTGTGGTCCCCTTGTTTGCATAGTCAAAGGGTCGCTACCACGTTTGTACTCCACCCCACACAGAGGGCGAAGGCATGAGAAGCCCAGCTACACTCTGCAAGGTTAACCACGGCAGGCCAGCACCGTTGTCTGTCATGTGCCACAGTATCTATTTGGTTTCTTGGTTGCAGCCACGTGGTCTGTGTATTAACTAAAACACTGGATCATAGCAGCCACCTCCCCTGAGGTTGACTTTTCTCTAGGACCTCCTTAGAACCACAAAAACAGACTTCAGTCCTGCTCCAAACCTTTGCCCTAAACTGGCTGATACTGTCTCATTTCATTAGAAAAACGTGCATGATATGTAGTCTCCAGCTGAGTGCAAGGTGCCCAGCTATCTTATTGGGTCAGAGAAAGGAAGGTTCTGTTGAGGAATATACAAGGTAATAAGTTCTGGAGAACTAGGCAATCTCTGTCACACCTACTGCTGAGGCAAAAGTTGTTGGAGGAGTGAAGTGATCCTGTCCCTGTTGATCTAATTCATCCTTAGCCCAGCCATATGGACTCATATTTAGGACGTAGTCAGAGACAATAACATAAATAAAAGCCAAAAGATCAAATATGTTTAATTAAACGGTGGGTGTCTTAGTCATTTTCTTGTCACTGGGACAAAATACCCAATATCCACAAATTCAAGGAGAGGTTTATTTTGGCTGGTGTTTCGAGTCCATGGCGCCAAGGCAGACATGGCACGGGAGAAGGGCTTGGGTGGAGAAAAGATATTCAACCTATGGCAGCCAGGAAGAAAAGAGAAAGAATCCAGAAACAAGAACATCCCCTTCCAGGTCATGCCCCCAGCGAACTACATCCAACAAGGCGCCACCTCCTAGCAGCAAGTCCGCTATACAGCATCCCGGTAATCCAGTCACCTTCCACACACGTGAGAATGTTGGGGATCATTTTAAATCTAAACCATAACCCTCAGTAAGCATCTGGGGCCTATGCAAAAATGTATTAGAGCCTTTTTAATGTATTGCAACTTTTAAAAAGGCCCGGGAAAGAATGCCTCCATGTAACCAAAAAGCAATGTGTAGATATGTTACTTTAAAAACGCCACTGCAATTCCTGTTAGAGTTCATGGTCTAGCTGGAGCCAAGCAGAGCCACAGAGGTGAGAAGTGGAAGACAGCACTGGCCAGTGGGAGGCGATGGAGCTGCTTGCCAGAGAGGGTAGCATCATGCAGGAGGCTGGTGGCCTCCTTGGTAATGGCCACAGGGCTTGCTGGTCCTGGGAAAATCAGCGCTCCCTGGGGAAGGAGCTGCTACTAACCGGAGGTAGAGAGAGCAGCTAGGGGTGACTGGCCTTGTTCCTGGATACACATGAGCCATTTTTAGGGGCCTGCTATAAATATGAGTGCATGTGCATGAGTGTGTTTGCATGTGAGGCCATCTGTGTATGTGTACATGTGAGTGTGTGCGTGTGTGTTTGGTGGACAAGCACTCAGCATAAAGTCCTCTACAACTGATGTAGGAGGGTATGGGGCATTCAGAGAGGATATTTCCAGGTTCTTTATTCACACAGGCAATGAATTGCAGGAGCAAATTTTAGGGCATTAAGGAGGTTTATTTAAGTAACAAAAAGGAGACTGGTTCTGTCAGGTGAATAAAATAGCCACCTGCTGCAGCAGTTAGGGATCTGAAAAGGCGTGGGAAGCTAGGGAGCTAAAGACAGAGCATGGGTTAGGGAGCAGGTTGGAAAGGGGGTGTAAGAGGGCAAGAGGGCAAGAGCACAAGAGAGCCAGCTCCTGGTGTCATTCACATTTACCTGGATTCTGTTCTCCTGAGTGTTTCCCGATCCTGAGAGAAGAGGGGCGATTGGAATTTCTCACCCCAGGCTGACATCAGGTCAAGGCCACTCCCCCAAGGTCATGTCCACCTTCCCAGCCAGGTCAAGCCACACTCTATTCCTACCTCACAACCACCACCAGTGAAACTTATATAACCAAAGCTGAAAATGCCCTCATTCATATGCATGAGAGAGTAAGCCATGGGCAAACTGACCAGCAAAGCTAAGTTTCATCTTCCAGCTAGAAATGTTTTTTTGAGGAGACTCTCAGCACTTTTACTAAGTCATGGCTGGCAGAGTCATGGCCACCTTTAAAATGTATTGGAGCTACAGTTTCTCATTTCTGAGAAAAGAAAATGAAGTTAGTTGTTAGGTTTTACCTGATGTTTAAGATCAGAAAGCTGTCGAAGCAAGAACTGGATCCAAGTCATTATCCTCACCCCATGTTTTAATACCATAGTGTGTTCTCAAATGGGACTATTTCTCTACCGGAAGGAAACCCAGAACTGTCCAGCAGACCAAGCAACTGGGTGATTTGGGAGACTTTTTCTATACCAGGCACAACCTGGGATCTTAAGGACAGTGGGGAAATGTCAAAGTTACTAATTTCTGTAAAACATGTTAATGGGCTTCTTCTTAATCCCTCTCATTATTCAGTGTTGCCTTTTCATTTCTCTGACACTTAACTGTGACAATATGATGCTAAAATATCAGGATCTGTGAGCTCCCTGACCCCATCTCCTCTTCTTTCAACAGCTGGGACATTTGACTCCTGCCAACAGACTCTGCCTCAAAGTCGGGGCAGTTCATTCCCTCCACTTTGCACATTTTTCATACATAAAAGCAAACCTCACTGCATAGGACAAGTCAGCCATCAGCCAGTTTTAGTATCATTCTCCTCCTTGAAATTTTCCAAATTGTCTAAGTATAGTTTTATCCCCCGAAGGTAAAAAGGTATAAAGATTATCATTGGGGTACTAGAAGAAATACTTTGAATTCCAAATGCATATCTACAAACCAAGTCCCAGAAAAAATCCCAGTTAGCCATTTAAATGTGGAAAATAATCCAACAGGAGCCATCATGCCCACTGAGTTGCCTGTGTCTGACATTCCTAATGAATGACAGAAGTTGTTCTCTTTTTCTGTCTTCTTCCCTTTCAGGTAGTGATATTATCGGGTAGGTTCCAATGTTCCTGGGTTCTCCCCCTCCTCGAGCAAAGAATTGAATGGGGGGGGGCAAAAAGTAGTTCTAAAGTTTTATTTAAAATTACAGAGAAAAGAAGAAAAGAAAAGTTGAGCATAACAATAGATACAGCAAAATGTGTACCAGGCCTAAAAGGTACAGTGGGGGTTACCACAAAAAAGGCATGATAACAGTGGTGCCAGGTATGCAGACACCATCTTCCATGGGAGGGAAAAGGGAGAGCTCCTACCCTGGAGGCGCGGTAGAAAAGAAAGGAAAACAAAGGCCTTGCTTCCAGTGTTGCTTTTATTTATCCACGTGAGAGGGGTGGTGCTTGAAATTGGCACCTCAGGCTGATGTCAGGTCCAGGCCACTCCCCTGGGGCTGATGTCGTGTCCAAGCCACTCCTCCAGGTCACATTCCCTTTCCAGCCAGCCTTAGCCATGCCCTGTTCCTACCTCAGTGAGACTAGTCTAGGCTGCAGTTACCAACCTTTTGGAACCACCACATGAAATGGAAACTATCTGCTGTCCTGGCCCAAATTTCTCAAGGTGGATGCTATGTGTGATTGAAAAATATGGTGAATGTTTAAATTAAGAAAACAACTTATTGCAGCAAAAGACACATTGCCACTAACCCCCCTCAAGACACTTCCCCTGGCTCCAAACACACTCAAGTCATCATTTTTGCAAATTTAGGAAGCATTCTGAAAGTCCCCTTTCATGAGTGTCTTCAGTTGTGTTGTTCTGGTGCCTCAATGTCCTGAGTCAATTCAAAACATTTACCTTTCATGGTCGTTTTAACTTTGGGGAAAATCCAGAAGTCACATGGTGCCACATTCAGTGAAGGTTGAGGATATGTTGTGCTTGAGAACATGCTGTAATGCTTTTAAGAGCCTGCCTTTCTAGAAGATGGCACTTAGCAGCAGCATTCACCGTATTTTTATCACACGTCATAAAGATACTCATGAAAGAGGACTTCAAGCACAGCTTCAGAAAATGGCAAGAACACTGGGGCATGTGTGTTTAAAACAAGGGGGAATATTTTGGAAGGAATTAGTGTCAATGTGTCTTTTACTACAACAAACTTTTTAAAAATGTAAACATTCACCATGTATTTTGATCAGCCTTGTACTCAAGTGAACCCTGCCAGATAGCAGTTCTAGGGGGAATTGAGGTAGGAGCAGGGTGTGGCTTGAGTTGGCTGGGGAAATGGGCCTAGACCCCACATCAGCCTGGGGCGAGAAATCCAAATGCCCTCTTCTCACAGGATCAGGAAAATTCTCGCAAGAACTGAAATGGGATAAATAGAAACATACCACATACCATGAGCTTGCTCTCTTCACCCTCTTGCTCCCTAACTCAATGCTCTGTCTTCTCCAACTCTGTCCTTAAGCCCGCTCCCACTCCCTTTTGGCTCCCTAACTACTCAGCTATTTCATTCACATGGTGGAGTCAGTTTCTTGTTCTTTAAATAAATTTTCCTACGGCCCTCAATTCACCCATTCAATTCTTTGCTTGTGTGAATAAGAACCTGGAAAACCCCACCCCCAGCCCCGTCTGGTATCACAGCTGGCTCCCGGATATCAGAACCTACTCAATGATTTTTATCTAGACAGTTTAGATTTTAGCAGGTTTAAGTGAGTCATATGTGCCCAGGCTCAGTCCTCTGAGGTTAGAAAATGTCTGCAGGAGCCTCGATATTCTCCTCCCAAATTCCCATGAGCACAGAGCCTTAGAGAAAATCGTGAAACTGTGTAGGGCAGAAGTCAACCAGTCCATACCAAAGCTGTAATTCATGAACCAGAATAAGGAAGTAAGAAACTTGGAAATTCAAGGGGTGCATCCGAACAGAACCTACAGGATGGGCAAAACAGGGCCAAGAGTAGGAGGCCGAAGGCTGGATTGCACTGTTTGCGACAGGGCTGACTTTTGTGCAAGCTGCTGTGGAAGCCCAGACTGCTCCTTCCCATCTCAGGCTGCTGCGATCAAGACACTTTGTCTTGTTGTATCCAAAACAATTTCCCTGCTGATCTCTTCACTCATATAATCCCACAACATCGATTAAAGAACCCAGAGACCTATATTTAAATTTTAATCCTCACACTGACTGATGGGCAATGTGACTTTATATGAGCTACCCACATTTTTGAGCTTTGATACCGTGTGTATGTAGCAGGAGCAAGATAAGTGAATCTCTAAGATCATTTGTCTTTGAAGTTTCTATAATTGTAAGGTGAAAAGATAGATCAGGGCGGGAATTTGATTCCAGATACCAGAAAATAAAAATGGACACATTTTTTTGAAAAATAAATAAAACATTGTTGGAGATTATTTTGTTATTTAGAAATATTTTGGCTATTATACATGGTTTTTATGTTCGTTGTTTTGGGGTTGAAAATGATACTTAATCTACCATTAGCATTTCTTTTCCGATCAGTCCACAAAACCATTATAAAATCAACCAAATTTGATAGTTAATAACAATCCAATTTCTAGACTATTTCACACCTTTTGCATTAAATTGTGTAAATTAGGCAAAAATTATGAAGCTTTTAAAGCTATCTGGCAGGAACAAATAAACCAAATTATATATACACTTAGCATGATATCTACCACACTCTAAGTGTTTATGTATATTGGTTTTTTAAATCCTCTCAACAAAGCTATCAGGTACTTTTATTACTAGTATGGGAGGAAACTGAAATTAAGGGGAATTAAATAATTTGCTCAAGGTTACGTAGGTAACAAATGTGTAGACCTGGATTTTGAACTAAAGTATTTTAACACCAGAGTCCTGGTAACTGCGGAAATGCAAGAAGTAGAATTTGCTATGAAAGTGCGTAAGGTTGTATTGTAATACACGATATATAGTTTACACATATATTTATATGTAGCATTTTCCATAAAATATCCTGTAACAAAAATAACTGTACTCAGAGGGCCTCTGGAAAGGAACGTCATTAGTAGTCCTCTGAATGGCTCATGATGCCTTCAGCAGTATGGCGAACACACCGAGTTCACAGCAGTTTGAAGGGCATATTCTCTACCTCTCTAGTGCCAGGGTCACTCTGGTATTTACCCCAAGGGCTGTGCACAAGGGCTGCACACAAGGGCTACACAGGGCAAACCTGATCCTCCCTCAAGACTCACAGCACTCAGATCATGGGGTCATAGCTGGAGAATGAATTTGTGCAGGCACATGTAGATGCAAATCAGGCAAGCACACAAAAGCAGCAAGGAAAGAAAAAATGAGAAGAAATTGATGGGGGTGGTGCTTTTGATTATTTATTCTCAGTCTGAGCTTACAAAACTCTGTCTCTCTCTCTTTCTCCCCCCTTTATTGCAATGTTTTTAATATGATTTTTCATCCTTCATTGTTAGCACTAAAAGTTGACTTCTGGTCAAAATCAGTAATGACCTAGATCTTTGATCCTCAAAATGTGGTCCAGTGAGGTAGTTTGTTAGAAATGCAGTATTCTTCACACAATCCCAGAATTCAATTTTAATAAAATCCTCATGTGATAACTCTTTTCACTAAAGACTGGAAAACACTGACAAAAGATTTTTCCGAAAAAAATGACCAGTCTTCCATCCACATTGTTCTTAGCCACCCTTGGCAGGGTTTGAAACGTTTTCCTGGGCTTTGGTAATATCACCTATACCCAGCTTACTTCCTAACTCGCTGGCCACTCTTCTCAGCTGCCTTGGTTGCTTTCTGCTTTACACTCTCTCTGCCTCTTCCACCATACTGCAAACATCAAATTCCCCCTGGATTTATCTTGGACTCTCTATACTTCTCTATCTGTACTCTTCCCAGGTGTTGGTTTTTTTTGGGTTTTTTTTTGGTTTTGGTTCTTGTTTTTTCTAGGCCTTTCTAAAAACTTAGGACTCCTAACTTTATATCTCTGCCTAAACCTCTCCTCTGAGCTTGGGCATTGCATATACACTTGTCTATTGCACACTGCCACTTGAGTATCTCATAAACAATTCAAATTTCCCTTGATCAAAATAGAACCATTGACTTCATACCCCATCTTTCCAACTGTTTTCCGTCTCAATAAATAACACCATCCCCCACCATTTCTTCAAGCTATAAATCCAGGAAGCATGCTTGAGGGCTCTTCAGTGTACATACTATAGAACTATGAATTCTATCAACACTGTCACCATAGAAAGTTGCAGATCTAAATGTTTCCTTCAAGTCCATCTTACAGTCCTGTCTAATCCTGGCACTGCAAGGATTAACTTAACTCTGATGCACTCTCCAAACAGCATCTAGAGAAATTTTTAAATGATAAATCAAAGTATACTACTATTCTTCTTAAAACCTGCAAAATCATCTCATTAGAATAAGAATAAGGTCCCATATTCTTGCTGTATGAGTTATAATACTTTTAACTGCAAGTCACAAATATCCAGCAGAAAGTACTTTATATATCACCCCTCAATAATGCCAAAGGTCAATGGCTTAAAGGTTGGTTGAGGAGGTCCATAATGTCATTAAAAACCTACTCTGCTTCTATCTCTTTGATTTGTCATCTTCAGTGCGTTATATTTCACTTCATGACTGGAAAGCTGCTTCAGTTCATAGGTCATAGCAGGTCATAGCAGCCCAGAAGCAGAGAGAGAAACGGGAAAGCCTGGGAGGGAAATGCCCTGCCAGGTCACACTCTCAGCAACCTGCCTCTCCTGACAGGCCCCACCTCTTAATGGCACATTTAGCTATAATGCCCCCAAGATCCAATCTTCTTCCAAAAGCCCCACCTAGGAGCACACAAGGCTCTTGTGGGATATTTAGATAGAAACCATAACACCAAAGTTGTGTCCCTCTCAAGGTTTCCACACGAGTTAATTTTTCTGCTTGAAATGCTTTTTCCAAAAATGTTTGCACAGCTGCCTCTGAACCATGATTTGAGTATCACTTCAATAAGGATTATCTCCAATTGCCCTGAGTAATATAGTCTTTCCTGTGCCCTGCTCCACACCACATTAACCTATTTTGTTTCCTTCACAGAACCCACAGTATCTGCCTACCTTTAACCTCTAGAATGTCAGTGTTTCCAGTTCCTAAAGCCTGCTATATACCAGCTCTCATTTGATTCTTATTTATTGGCCAATAGAGTAACTACCACTCTAGAGAAGTAAGTTCCAATATGACCTGTGTCCCGTCACTCCTTCAGCCTTATCCACATCACTCCCTCTGTTCCATCCCACAGGCCATCTTGATGTCCCTCAGGGACCGCTTTCATTCAAGCTCCATCTCCTTTGCTCAGTGCCCCCTTCGTTAGATATCTGCCTACCTACAGACAGAGTCATCGTTCTCATTTAGATCTTGGCTCAAATACAACTGTCTCAGAAAGGCCTCGTCTCTGCCGCCCTATTAAAAGGAACCCATTCCCTTTTGCCATCTTCCTCCTCTACTGCCCTCCTCCACAGACTTAGCAGCATCTGTGATACTAATAATTTCTCTGATTTATTTATTGGCTGGTAGTCTTTAGTTGCTAGATCTTAAATTCCTAAGAACAGGAATTGCTCAAAGCTGTATCTCCAGTGTCTATAGAAGTGTTGGGCACATCATACATGTTCGATAAATTTTTAAAAATTGTTTCATTGTCTTTTGAGTATAGCTGGGTACATTCTTTATTATTATAAAGAACAAGGAGTTTTGGGATGGCATATTTGTACCTGCATGTAACATGTTCAATACATATTTTAGATTGAGTAGATTCATGTGGACAGTTCTATGTTTATGCAAAAACCTGGAATGTACATGAGTCAGTCAGCCCTGGTTTTCTAAGCTTTTAGACTCGGCCTCTTGCTCTGTTTTCATTTTTGTGGTGGAGTTACACATGCACATCTCCCTTGGAGAAGCTTTGGATCTGTCTGGTGCCATTGCACATTCATACTCTTTAGACACAGCTGAGCATGGCTTCTTTCCCTTTATCGCACTGTCGCGACTGTGCTCAGAAACTCTTGGTTTTTGCAGGACTTGGAAGAGTAGATGAAATTGAGACTATATTGGAACTGAATAGGAAAGTCCAATTACTTTGAGTTATTTGAAACAAACATAGGAGCACGTCTTTGAGAAAATGTCAACACAGCTCTATTTTTACAGGCCCATAACTCGAAACTGTCTAAAGACCCTGGTCCTGGTCCCTGTAAACCTCCATGGGGAAGGAGAGATAACTGAGGATTTAGTCACCATTCTCAACTCCTAAGTATTATAAAAAACAATTAAAATTGGTGGGACAAAGTTTGCTTTTGACCCATGTCTTCTTCTGCTTGTACTCCAAACAAAGTGATGCCTATACTTTGGCTTTCTCCTTTCTCTAATAAGAGAACAGAGATAAAGTCTAAAAGACCAAACATTGTCTCCCTCCCATACCTGTATACTTTCCATTTTAGTTTTCTCCCTAAAATGGTGATTTTTTTCTTGAAAGCAGTTGTTCATTTCTCTTCGTTCCTCATGAATTTACTTTTAGTCTCAAAACAAGCCATAAATGATCCAAATGACAGTGTTGCCTCAGGGTAAGACTACTCTTCAGTTTCCATTAATAATAGAACGAACGGTAGTATCTTACACGTACTCACTGGAAAACTGTTCTTACACAGAGCACAGTGACACCTGATGGAAAATCTTACACAGCTGAGCTTTGTCGTGTTTGACCAAACTGGGTGTGATTAAGAGGAGACACAGAAGTCTCCCTTTGGGTCCTCATGGTCATCATTAAAAAAGCACACCTGCTTTTTTTCCCAGGAGGCAGTGGTGTAGAAGTTTCTCTGATGGGTGGGGGTTCTCTGGACAGGTGCCAGCCAGATTTGAGAGGTAGGGGTGAAGGTCACAGGTTTTGGAATTGGAGGACTTGGGTTCAAGGCTCAGCTCTATTAGATACTTGTGTCAGTAATTCACTTACATTCTCTAAAATTCACTCTGGAAGACGACTCGATAGCACCATGTCCTACTTCACCAGGATCTTACACAAAATCAGTGAAAGAACTGTATAGGAAAAATAAAGGACTTCACAGGGATGCAAAGCAAACTTAGTGATTCATGATGTAACTGAATTTGCCCAGTTTACTAACTTGGACATGAGTTTATTATAAAGATTTTAGCACTGTCAAGGGAATCATCATGATGAGATGTTATTGAGCATCTGTCGTGTGCCAAGTACTGGGTTGGAGGTTTCTCCAGCTTTACCAATATTTTACACAATCCTTGTACAAACCTTGGGTAATTAGTCCCATTGGCTCCACTGAACAGAAAGAAAGATCACACAATTCTAAAAAGGTAGTTGGTCCTCAAACCTAGGGCCCATATGTGTTCAACAGCAACACTAACCCTCCGTCATCCCATGGAGCCATTACCCACTTCCATCTGCGGAAGACAGGACCTCTGGTTCCTGATGACTCCTACTGGCCCCTCCCCATTTAAGACTAAAACATCAGGGAGGAATCAGAAAGAGAAGGTAAGGGTGCATCGATTGGAGAAAAAGAATGGTAAACCTCTAACATTGGAGTACGGGAGGAATTGAAACTACAGTAGTGCCAATGGATCTAGGTGAAAATACCTGACCAGACTTGAGTTTATGGCTTCCTCTGAATTCACTTGCCCAGGGCCCAGCTAAATGAAGAGAGGTTTAAAAAGCTTCATGTCCTTTTGCCATCTATCTGCTGATTTACACTCAAAACTAAACAGCCACTCTCCCCTCTCCCTGGTGTTACTCTGCAAAGGAAGAAGTATATGTTCTCTGGCATCATCTTCCCTTCCATTCACAATCCTGCCCACAAATACCAATGGGTCACACAGGGGCAGCAATTCTGGAAAATAGTTAAGTTAAAAATAAGGTAAGACTGTGGGTGGTAGAGACTGGAAAAGTCCTTTAAACCATATCTACTATAAATAATAGTTTTTAAATATTCATACTGATTCTAAATACTAAAAAAAAGTGTTCAAATGGACCTGAGTTGCCAAGACTGGAGAGCGGAGGGGCATTGAATGAATTTTGTCTAGAATGAAAAACTAAACCAGGAGCTATTCTCATCAAAGGACCCTGCAATGGTGGATTTGAAAAGCGGATTAACCCATTTAAGTCAAAATGTAATCAAAACCAATGTCTTCACCAAGGACAAAAATATGGACAAAGGTGATGCTATCTTCAAAGTTTACTAAGGAGAAATAAACCAAATAGAACTATTAAAGGAAAAATATTCAGACCAAGAAAAACACTGAGAAGACACAGAATACGATCTTTTCTCTGAAACTAATCTTCACAGTATACAGAATAAAATGTCCAGAAACTAACTGTCATCCTTAACAGAGGTCTCGAACAGACTGCCTCTCTGAAATAGAAGCAAAAATTAACAAAGACCAAGCAAGCCAAAATGACAGGGAAACAAGATTGGTTAAAAAAAAAAAAAAGCAACATGATGAGACAGAAAGAGTCGTTAATGAGTCGAGATGATTCCAAAAGAACTACCCCCAACATTTCTGCAGGACTAAGATCCTCACTGAGGAAATCATAAACCAAAATCTGTCCCAGGAAAGCATACAAGTGACGTGATGGAAATTTTTGAGATGGTTTTTCCAACTATAGAAATGATCCCTGAAAGTACAGCCTTTTTTGAGATGGTTTTTCAGGAGGCAAACTGAGATTCGTTTAGAGAGGAAAAAAAGATAAATGGTCTGGTAATATCACTGGGGAGCAAGCAGGACGTCTACCTCTATTCTGAGTGATGGCGGGTGGAAGGGAAAGAGAGTTGAGGATAAACTCTTCAGGGACAGGCAGATCTCAGGTAAAACAATAAGTAAAGGGAAGTTCAGAAAATAGATTGAAAATACAGAGGAGTTTGTTTTTCCCTCTCTGAGCTAGTCACTTTAGATCATCTCATCCAACCTCCCACTTCCTGTCCTTCTTCCCTGCACAGGTGACACTGTCTTGAAATTCATTCAGAAAAGTAGGAACTGGACATTGCTGTACCTGTCCACACCCACCTTCCCCATCTTCACTATTATGGAAATGGTAAGGCTGACCCTCACCCTTTAAACCAGTCCCTTTCTGTGTGCACAAGAGCCCTGTCCTCTCTCCCCTTCTTGAGGACCTCACTCCTGCCCCACACACTCTCATCACCAATCTCTCCTTGTTTTTGGTACTGAGGATTGAGCCCAAGGCCTTCCCAATGAGCTATATCCTCAGCCCATTTTTAATTTTTATTTTGAGACAGGGTCTCACTAAGTCACAAAGTTGTCCAGGCTAGATTCAAACTTGCAGTCTTCTTTCTGAGATTATAGACCTATGCTACCATGTCCTACTACTTCCTAACTTTTGACTCAGCCCACTCCAGTCTGCCTTGTGCCCCCAGCACTCTCCATACTGAGCAATGCGTGTGAGCTCCACTTCCAGATGCCAGTACCTGCCCTTCCCACCTGATGATCTTTTCTTATCACAAAGCCCACCTCCCTTTATCCTGTATATCAGAAGCACCAGCAAATCAGCGCCCTCTGGACATCCCAGGAGAGGCTCCAACTAGTATTCAACAGGGTTGGATGAATAAATGGTGCTGGTCGGATGGGGTTACCTTCTGAGGAGTGTATTTTGCATGGCTTCCGGAGCAATAATAAACATCAGTTACCACATTGGTAACACACCTTTTACCACGTATGTCCTTCTTCCTGTGTCACTTCCCTCCCTCCCTACTATATGTTTTAAAATACTCACTTTCCTCTTGATTCTTTATTTCTAGCTTTGCTTCTGAAGGAAGTCAAACTAAGACAACTTCCATCGTGTTAATTCTAACCAGTTCCCTGAGGCACATGGCCAGTCACCAAGCCACATGGGGCCCAGATACTCGCTCTATCCCCTCCTGGCTTTCAGAACACCCCACTGCTTCTCCCCTGCCTCACTGGTTGGGCCTTGCCCACCTTACCTTTCACTCAGTAGTGTCTCGGGCTTGGATCCTCTGCTCCTCATTTCCTACCTCCTTTGCCCATTTCCTCTATGCCATTCTCAAATTTATTTAGCTGTCCAGCAGGGCCTTTCTTCTACATCCCGTACTCACAGCCATTATGTAGGGATGAATCTTAACTCTCTAAAGGGTTCACTTCTCCACTGATTCATGGCACACCAGGCACTGGGTAAGCTACTTCATCCTCATTTAATCCTTCAAACAATGCTCCAAAGCATGACTCTCCAAAGGGCAAAGAGAAGGAAGTTCAAAGGCACTAGGAGCTGGCAGGGCAGGGCTCGTGGTGCTGGTGAGAAACAACACCAGGATCAGAAAGCAGGTCGTTCTGGTTCTGAAGTTCCTGTTTTTAACCACTAGTCTGTTCTGTTTCCCTCATTCCTGCTTTGTTTGTGCAGTGGCATGCAGCATTTATAGAATAATAAGCTGTCAGAACTGGGAAAGAACTTAATGATCATCAAATTCAGCTGTCTCGTTTCAGTTACCTAAAAAGGGAAGACAGATGTCCTCAGATTTATTTAGCGGCCCATTTATATTGATGATAGGTGGCTTTGTGTTTTTTTCCTATATGTTTGGATCTGTAATTGGTGCTAGTTTCTTTTTTTCCTCTAGGGTGTATCTCCCCAGCCCTGCAGGGCCCCTCTGTATGAACAGAGGTGTCATGGATGGAGGTGGCACGCAGCAGCCTAACTCCTCGACATGGAGAGGCCTCTCTTGTGAACTTTGAGGGGTCACCACATCATTTCTGTTAGAGGTTTCCTCAGATGGTAATGATTTTCCAAAAGCACAGACCTGGAATTTTAACCACAAGAACCCTGTGAATGTATCTCTGTAAAATTTCTACCCATCTCCATTAGGCTATTTATTGTGTTGTATCCAGAGCAACTAAACCCAAGACTGTGTCTATGCCAAAGACATGAATAAGAACTGAAAAAACTGCAGGCATCCAGATGTTGTTTGGCAATGACAAACACCCAGACATTTGGAGACATCTGCATGACTGACTGACTTTTTCAGTTTTCATCTGGAAGATGGAGATCACACAGACACAGCATGATTACATGCTGGATAATAATAAACAAATCTTTGACAATGTCCACAGGATTGAAAACATCTGGATGAAAAATACTGACGAGTCCAGCTCACCGTCCAAATGTTTGGCAACACTGAAACAAAACATTGGATAGTAGGAGATCGGCAAAAGATATTTTTAAAAGGAAACAAGGGGTGCCTAATGCAAACACTGCCTACATAAAAAATTAGTTTATATCCTATTCGAAGGAGGAAATGAGTTAGTGATGGTAACTTATTTACTATATTTCACATTTTAGGTCTCTGTTCTCTACACTGGGGTTTCCAAACCCAAGAAGACCTCCAGAATTGTGTGGACAGGGTCTGGTCTGTTTATCTTCTATGGAAACCCTTAGGCATCATGAATACCAATTTCTTATTTTTGTGTTGTTTCTCAATACATACACACACACACACACACACACACACGCACAATTATATCTGGGGCTTTAGTAGGTGATGCTTATCTGATCACCAGAGGTAGGAAGAAGAAGGCTCCTTGCAATCCAAAATCAGCCCAGAAGGATGAAATACTAGAAGCTGAAGAACCATCACAGGCCACTGGAGAAAGCTCACTGGCGTATAACCAAGTGGGACAATGAGACAAGGCACATATTCCCCCAAAAGTGAATTTAATTTGATTCTTTAATTGATGAAGGAAAGAATCCGACACATGAACCTATAAAAGAAGCATCACTCAACAAAAGAATTGTTGTCCTAAGCGGAAAATTATACTTTTATTTGTATGTGAAATGACTCTAGGACTCTAGGACTGTTGATGGCAGCTGTAAGAGCAGCAGCAGCCAAAAAACAGTGCTGGGTGGTGACGACAGCATCAGACAGTGTCTACCTGGCTTTGAGAACCAGGGCTTGAGATGGGTGCTTGGCACCTACAAGTGGAAGGAGCAAAGGACTAAAGCATGTACGGAGGCTATTGAACCCGACTGAGGGCAGACTGGAAAACAAACATTCCTCTGATTGTAACCTGAGCCCAGATATTCCTTTTTGCTGCCATATTCCAGGAAGACGAGACTTTTGAGCCAAAGAAAATTTGAGGCATCCTGGTGTTATTTTTTCATCTGGGGCATGTTAAGGAAAATGTAATAAAACTTCCACCTCTAAGCCATTGTGATATTTGTTTTCTGGCTATTTTCCTTAACATTATCTAGGGGGGAAAAAAATGCTATGCTAGAGCATGAGGAAGAGAGAGAAATTTGCAGACCAAAAAAGGAAAAAGATGTCAGATCCAAATAACGTTCACACAGAAGCATAGAAAACAACAAAAAGTCAGGAATTTCATAGACAATCCAATCCTGATCCTCAACTTTTCAAAGAGCCCTTGAGTCTCCTGCAAATTTCAAAAACATTGTCCCAAACCAAAATGCTTTCTTCAGAAAATGTGTGCCTCTTGATCAGCCACCAGAGAAAAAAAGAAGACAAGAGAAAAAAAAGCCCGTCCTGAAGGCCCCCTTGGACTGTGTAAACATTGAAGGTCCGTGTAATTCACCAGGGCCTTCATTCCATTGTGCTAACAATGTTTTCAACCAGATGCTGGCGCTGTCTGCCTCTGCTGGAAGAATTACTGTCAACAGGCATTGTTTCTGAGAAAAACTTAAGGCAAGCCAGTCTCCAAGTCCTGTAATTAAAATAAGTTAAAAAAAAAAAAAAGGGAAGAAAGAAAAAGCCATATGAAATTCTCTGAGTTAACGCTTTCATTACAAGACAGCCCACGGGTAACAGAAAAGTAACTTAGAAAAGCTCAAAATACACAGCAAAAAAATGTCTTCTACATTAGACCGCCCACCTATCTGTGTGACCTTAGGCAAAAGACCTCCATAGTATGAGCTCCATATTTTCAACTCTAAAGTGAAGGATGTGGGATTCCAAGATCTGTTAGGTTCCTCCTGGCTTGAGTCTGTACAACTATGCTCTGTTAAGTGGAAAACATAGCCACCACCACAAGTGCATTTTCTGTAAGCTACTCCATTTAAATTCTGTGTTTGATTGTGTGAGGAACATAAAGGTGCATAAAACGAAATGGTACGGGTACATGATCAGCGTTCTTGCTTTAAAATAACCTAAAACCTTCACTACAAGGACATAAAAATTAATGCTATTTTTTAATTTAAAAGTATTTACCACATGCTCCCTTTAAGTGATTCTCTTCCTCCAGAATCCAAATGTCATATCCCATTTTCTAAAATTTAATTAATATGACTTTTGTGAAGTCCCCTACAAAGGCGAGGCAAAAAGATACCCTAAAGATGGAGTGGGGTGGTAGCAGGTACAAATTTTAGGGGACACTGCAGAAGGATATTGGAGTAGATGGATTTCCCAGGATCTTCTGGGCTCCTGTGCCTCTTCTTTGAGAATATCATATCTACAAGTTGGGTCCAGGTGGCCATGACTGTCCTCGTTCCCCACCTTCAGCTGTGAATTATTTAACCACAAGTGAAAGCCTGATTCATGGTGAGCCAATCAGATTCTCTCTCTGAGTATTTGGAGTTAGCCACCACCTGGTTGTTTGATCCTGGTGTAACCAGGTGAACTGAGGATACACAAAGTCGGGAGCCCTTGGGAGAAAAAGGTCAAAGAGCAAGAACCATGTCTTAGTCACTTTCCAGTCCTCGCGACATAATGCCCAACACCCACAAATTAAAGAATCAGAAACTTATTTTGGCTCACAGTTTCAAAAGTTTCAGTCCATAGTTGGATGGCTCAAATGCAGAACACCATGATGGAAAGGCCTGAGTGGAGAAAAGCTGCCCACACAACGGTGGTCAGGGAGCAGAGAGCGAAGGGAGCAGCCAGGGACAGGGACAGACCCTTCCACAGTGACCCGCCTGTTCTGATCTGGCTCCACCTCCCAACAGCACACTCAGCTCTGAACTCATCAGGGGATGAATCCACCACTGAGTAGGGATCCAACTGCCTCCAAAGTCCTGCCTCTGAGCACGTGAGCGTTTGGGGGGATGTTCCAGATCCGAACTACAACACATAAAGCAGAAAGCTGTCAGGAGCCAGGTGAGGGGGAGAGAGAGGAAAGAGGGAGAGGAGAAAAGAGAAGGGGAGAGGAGAGGGGAGTAAAGGAGAAGGGAGGGGAGGAGAGAGGAGAGGAACAAAAACACTATAGTGCCTGGCAACGTTCCAGCTCCTCCCTCCAGACCTTCTCAGAGCCCACCAAGCTTTCGACTCAAGTCACCCTAAATTTCTTATTTCAGTTACAGTTTACGTTCATTATAACTTTAGAAAATTATCCAAAATAGATCTTACAATGTCTGTGACTGAGGTTTTACACTAACAATTTAAAATACTGGGGAAAATTTTTCAAAAATATTTTCACACTTAAATGTTTATTAATTCGACAAATACTTACAGATCATCAGTTACTTGTCATGTAACAGAAAATCAAAATGTGTTTGTTCACCTAGCACTAAGTTCTGGAAGTTCAAGAAATAAACGAGACGCTATTCTTGTCCTCTAAAGCTTACATTTATCAACTGCTAACTATATACCCTTTGTTAAAACTATCATCAAAATTTGCTGGATTTAGTATTAATAAATGTTCAACTTCAACAAGTTTGCTTTTGACTAGATAAAAGCAAGTAGCTCTTGTAAACCATTATTTATGTTATTTTTCTACAGGGTGTTGTTTCATCACATCCTGCTAGACTAAATCGATCAAGATCGAGGGTATTTGTGTTTGCATATTTCCCTTGGAGTTCAGAAACATGGTAGACCCCACTAATACTGGCTTTGGGCTTTGTTAGAAAAAAGATATTTCAGTGAGATAAACTAAATTCTAGTAGAAAAACATACAAGTAGGCAATTAAGTAATAAACAGAATTGAATTAACTCTAGAAAACTTTTAATCTTTGTGATATTATTTATTTCTTATTCAAACAGTCCATCTACTGCTTATTATTGGAGAAAAACAGGTAAGCATTGGTTTCAATTCAAACCTGATATCTCCCCTGAGACTTAAATGTGATCAAGAAACTCTTCTCATATATTCTCTGAAGTGGTTGTCCATCAGAGCAGCTTGGAAGGCTGTAAGAAAGACAAACTTACAGGATATTCTTGGTGTCTCCAACTCAATATGTAGATCAAGGGATGGGCCTAGATCTGTACTTTCAACAGTGTCCTGGTTGTTTGTAATGTGATTGGTTGAGCTACTCTTTGGAAGTATGAGCTATGGCATTGAGAAATGTGCTTAGGGTCAGCAGGAAGTTCAGACCAGGATGCCACATCCATTGGTATCTGTTATATTTTGTCCAGCACGCTTACTGACTGGGCACCAGCCAGGCATCTAGCACAGCACTGAATCTGCCCAGTGGATTCAGGTGGTGCATGCAATACCAGCTCTGGGGAGGCTGAAACAGGATGCCTGTTTCAAATTTGCTTAAAATTATGAGTGGGCCAGTGACTACCCTGCACCTAGAGACAATTGTGTAAATTAGACTCCCGTGCCACGCAATAGCCAGGCCAGCTTCACATCTGCCCCTGTGTATTGACAGTGTCCTTCCCAAGGCTGACCACCACATGAAAGAATTCTTGTGCCATTATCTACTCATAAATTTTTTGCTTGAAAGATTTTACTCTAGGCTAGAATCTCCAAAATATATCTAGGAAACTCTAACTTCCGTGATAAATATCATGCATGCACACCCACACACATGTGTGAGACTTTCGACACATAATCCTGAGAAAAGAAGCATATTCTACTTCCTTCTTGGAAATTAAAATCATCCAGGACCATATTAAAGTCTCTGAAAAGTCCTGCAGTAAAGAAACCTGGCTAACTCAGAAAATGTAGCTTAACATTTTTCCCAAATCAAAAGACAACCAGTTTCTTTCCTTCTTTTTGTATAATATAGAAGGCAATTAATCTTTTTCTTCTGAGCATCCGTTTTTTCTCATCTACTGATTTTAAGTGCTTATAACTTAAATAATGCAAAGATCATATCTTAGGTACCTTTGTCTTCTGTGTGCCTAACCGAATAATGCAAATGATGACTAATAAATAAATGTCTATTGAATGGATGGATGGATGGATGAATAAATGGTTAAGCGTTTTTATAACAAATTTTAAACATTGAAATCAACACTCTCTGGTGTTTAATATTTCTGTCTGTAAGTGTATATGTGTCTTGATGACTAACTGATCAAGTGGGGAGGCCACCTTTCCTACCAGCTCTCAACTACTGCAAGCCCCGTGGTCCTCATTAGCAGAAGAAGCCCAAGTCTACTTGCTCCCTCTCATCTTGGCTTGTGCCTGTCAGGACTTATCAAGATCTCCTTTGCTCAATTCATGGGCAACCATTTTAGAACCTGAGATAGGAAGGCAATAGATTTTATGTGATTAGCTGTTGAGATAAATGTTAATTAGTTTTCAATTTCCATGAAGTACCCCACTGACAAGAAGATTTGTTAAGCCACTTACTGGCGATAGATGATTGTTCCAAAATTGGAATGGGGGATAAAGAGCTATGAGGACAAGGACCTCGGGAGTGGGTGTGGAGAAGCCAGCACATGACACATTAAGAAAATAAATGGGAATGGAACCAAATAAATTGCCATGTGATCTCAGAGTTGAAAATCATTAGGAAGCTGGGTGTGGAGACGCACACCTGGAATTCCAGCACTGGGGAGGCTTAGGCAAGAGGATCACCGCAAGTTTGAGGCCAGCCCGGGTTACATAGTAAGTCCAAAACCAGCCTGAACTACACAGCAAGACCCTGTCTCAAAACAAACCAACAAAAGAAAATCATCAGGAAAAGCAGAATTGGGGATAGGGAAAATGTAGGGATAGAAAGTAGACAACTTACCAGGCATTTTTATTATGCAATGTTGAGAGAATATATATAATTGAGATCATAATATAAAAATTAGACCTTGTACGATGGCATAACAACTAAACCTAGACTCCTGTGCCAGATCCAGTGTGAATCCCATTTCAGGTTAGCCCCTTCCAGGAGTCTGAGAAATGTCCTCACTTCTTCTGTTAGTACGGGAAGTTATTTAAACGAGAAAAGCCAAAAGGAGAAAGAAAGGAAGAAGGGCTTAATCAGTTTTTTTTTCTCCCAAGTAATATACAGACTGTTGCAGGCATGAACATGAAGAATTCTGCTGTCCTTTTATGTCCCAAAATTACCTGCTTGGGCAAAGCTCACAAGTTCCCTGGGCCTCCCTTTTATCTTTCGGGAAAAGAGGATAATAAGTATACACACATCATTAAACTGTATTGGAGACTAAGAGAAATACTGTACACAAGGCGCTTCGTGCTGTGCCCACACATGATAAGCACTTAACACATGCTAACTGTTGCCTGTTTACCAGACTCCGAGTTCCCCACTCCCACTAATGATTAATTTCCAAAGTGAGCTCATTTCCAAAGCCTCAGTGCCACTATTGGTGCTTTAAAAAAAACACAGTGAGCAGTTGAGTCTTGCCAGACAAAACTCCATTCTGTAACAGACAGACACTCCCAGAATGCCGGTAACCCACTCACAATGACCTCCCAGCCAGCTCCTTGTGCCTGGGAAGGGAGAAACTGCAGAGCCCGAGGACAGCACGGTCCCTTCCCTGTACAGAGGTCGAGACGTGTCCTTCAGGTGCCTTTTTTTCCCATCCAGTGCAATGAAATACATGAAAATGTCCCAGAAAGATGCCGCAGTTGATTTGTCTTGTTCCCAGCGCTATTCCCTCTTGTACCGTCCTCTGTTTTAGAACAAGCAACTCAGATTCACCCTTGAATGAGGTGCTCAAAAGGCAGACTTAAAATTTGGAGTTAACAGCCTGTATATGGCCAGCAATCTCTTTGCCCCAGCAACACAATTGCTCCCCAAAAAACACTAGCTCTGGGTTTATGTAGCTGTATCAGTTTCTGAAGGAGCTGAGGATGAAGGAAAAAGACTGACGTGTGGCTTTTCCCCACACTGAGCAATCCAGGAGAAATACTGCATCTTTAGCATTATGGATACAGATAAATATAAACCCAGCATGCCCCAGGTTAGCCAGGCATATGTTGATACATGAAACCTGGGGCAATTTTTATTAATCACACCACAAATTCCTCCAGATTTTTGGTTTTAGATTATTCCAAGAGCTAAGAGCCAATATGAACTTCTTATTCTTTAGGAATATTTGTTTTCAAAGTCTGGGACCAGCTTACATTTGTTGGGGGGCTAAGTAAGAAAGTATAGAATTACTGGGAGAAAAGTTCAATTAGAAAGTCTCCTTTCCTTGCAAAAACAAAAAATAGAAAGGAGAAGGAAAGCAGAAATACACTTCACTAAATCATCAGGACAATTAGCAGGTATTACAGGAAATGATGATTTACAAGAAAAAAATTCCTTCATCATAATAATTTCTTACACACTTAAATTCAGATATCTGGTTTTTTTTATGGTGAAATTTATAAATGAGCAAGAAATCAGTATAAAGCCTAGGGTTAGAACTGCTCATTTTTACGGGAACAAGATGGTATCTGGAAACATTCTCTTCTTTATTTTTAACACAAAGAATAAAAAGCGCATGATGCAGTCAAAGGCGGATTGACAGCGACGTTTCATTAATGGTTTGGATAAGGCAATTTCTTTCTTGCTCACAGTGCCCAAACAGGCAACCACAAAAGTAAGGTAGTTTCCCTTATAATTCTGTTTCTGAAACATCCATTAAAGATAAATAATCATACATAATGATATATATTTAATTTGGTAGACCTTTCTTACAGAAAAGAAACTTTATGCTATTTTCAAACTCAACCTCTTTTTCCCATTTTTCCTGTTCTTTTGTGAAGAGAGAAGGCAACGTGACTGCATAATGATCTATCAAGTCAATACTCCCGGGGATATATATCACACAATACAATGCAACCTCATTAGACTGTTCTGGCATTACATGCGGCTCTATATACAACATTTAAATGCAAAAGTCCATCTCAAATTCAAGAGGTCTGGTCCACGCAACACAATTATCTGGAAAATTCTTGCTGAATGCCTTCATTATCCTGAATTATGTAGGTATTAGATATGTTGGTGCAATTGTGGAAATAAATGAAGACCATCAAAATAAGAACAAACAAAGCCTATTTATTCAGAGCTTGCTAGGGGGGGTTGACCACTGTCACAACCATTCAGACAGCGACTGGAATGTAGGCAGAGGTGTGGGGCACCTTTCCAGTGAAAGAAAGGAAAGGGTTCAGGTCTGCCCTGAAGCACACTGCAAGCTGTCTGGCACGGGAGAACCATACCCAGGCCAGCTGAATCAGGGCATTCTATGTTACTAGACGGATGTACATATTTGGCATTATCTAGTGGACTCCAAGTTGGAAAAGGAGGAAAAAGTTAGGAAAGCTGTCTATTATAAAAGTCCTGGCCATTTGGGGCCAATCGCTAGAGAGGTTGTTGTCTGGCTCCCTGGACTGATTTTCTGTACATTTGAGGCTGACATCCTAGACTGGTTACTGCAGATAATGTGTTGGCTTCCTCAATAGAGTTCTATGCTTATATATAACCTAAGCATTTCCGTTTGAAAATTCAGTCTCTAGTCATTCATTCCTCATATGCCTGCTTTGGATTTTCCTTTTTCATAAATTAGCCTAAGTACTTCGGAAAAATAAGTTACATTGACCTGCGTATGTCTGTTTACTTCTAATTTCTATATTTTCCCCAATAATTTATTTAATGATTCATTTACTCTTTGACTTTGCTTTAGTAACATCATATTAACTAAAACAATTCCCTCTCATGTAAGGACTTCATTCATTTATCCATTCATTCATTCATGCACTCATTCACTTGATAGATATTTATTGAGCAACCATATATTGAGATTATTGTGTGCCATTCTCCAGGCGTACAGATGTCTTGATGAACAAAACCAATATGATTTCTGTTTATATTGTAAAAGGTGAGGGAAATAAAAGACAAAAAAATGAAAAATAACTCACAATTTTTTAAATCAGTTAAGTGGTGAAAAGAGTTATACCAAGGTCTCTAAGGAGAAGACATTCCTGCTGAAATCTGAATGATAAGGAGCCAGCTATTCAAAGATCAGAAGAAAAGAACATTCCAAGTAGAGGGATCAGATGGGGCAAAAGTCCAGCACGGGACGAACTTGGCATGTCCAAAGACTTACAAGGCCAGTAGTATAGTGAGGTAGAGAGAGTGCTAGAAGAAAGAGGAGAATTAAGCAGAGTTTAGAGAATGTGTGGTCCTTTAACAACATTAAAATATTGTCTTCTTATTCTAAAAATGACAGAAAGGCATCGAAGAGCTCTGAAACAGCAGAGAAATACTATTCCATTTACAGTTTTTAAAGGATCACTCAAAGTTCTGCTCGGGAATAGACAGGAGAGTGTCAAGAGGACCAATTATGAGACTGATAACAGATGGTGCAGGCTTAGACTAGGCTACAGCAATTGAGGCAGAGAAGCAAGTGGACAGGAACACATTTTAGACATAAGTGGAATCATAGGACTAACTCAAAGACTGGCTCTACGGCATGAGGGAAGCCAAGAAATCTTACTTTTTAGCTTGAACAACTAGTTGGATACTAATAATATTTAATGAGATTGGGCTAGGGTAAGGTTTAGAGAAGAGAATGAAAAGTTGTTTGAGCCAAGTTAACATTCTTTTGTGTGTTACCCTAGAATGAAAACCAGAAAAAATCAATTAAAAGCAATGAATGCGTAGTTAAGAACAATATATGGACTCAAAAGGCCTCCATGACAGCTTTGAAGAATCCTCCAGTTGCCATAAGGTAAATGGGCTGAGTGCCAAGCTCCGAATGTGTATCCCAGCACTGCAAACTTAGCATGATTTTTAAGCTAAGCATCCTGGAGCTGGAACCATAAGAAGTGGAATATGGATACCTGGACAGGCATAGATAAGGCTGAGAAGTTTGAACTTCCTAAATCCCTAAATTTCCTTTGTCAGAGAAAGAAGCTTCTCCCTCAAATCACCCTTCTATGAATATAACCTTTCAGTGACTTTATCTGGGGTGCTTGCCTCATGAGCTGATACCAATTCTACTCAGCACCTTTCCTCTGCCACTTCCCACTGTCTCCAGGTCAATAACAAGGATTATAGCCCAGAGAGAGCCATACTTTGTGAGGAGACAACCTATATACAAGAGGAATTACAGGGCCTTCCCAGACAGGACCAAGGGAAGAATGAGGGTGGATTTTAAGAGTATCAAACCAGGAAAAATAAATATTTATTGAAACAAACTGACCTCCTTCTTGGAGGAATTAACCATGAGACAGGGACAGAGTAGGGTTTAGAAAAGAGAATGAAAAGTTCTGTTTGAACCAAGTTAAAATTACCTTGAAAATCTGAGGTTTAATGCTTTGGCTGAACAAAATCTCTAATAAATGGTGGCCTTGAATTAATGAGATCAAAATGCTACAACTTTAATAATATTCTATACAGAAATAGGTCTGAAGGCTCAGTGAATGGGAAGGTTGAACTGAATCCTTTGTGTGTGCTTCTCAGCTATCCCCTAAATACATTGTCTCCCTCAAAGGCCCAAGGGATGGGTGTTCCCGTCATCAAAAAACTAAGAGACATACTTGAGAGAGTGCATATGTTTGGTAGTAGATGATGAATACATTTGAATGCCTTGTTCTCAGTGGGAGTAATGGAACCCTACACTAGCAAAGCCAGGTTGTATCACACAGATTAGGAAAGCAATTACTCTCATGGGCCACAAGGATGAAATAACAATCAGGCTATTTGAATGCACAATGATGACTAACTAATCACAGGGTCTCTAGTAATAATTTAGACACCCCTTCTAGGTATTTTCCCCAAAGAATTTAAGATACCATACTACAGTGATGCAAATGTTTATAGCAGCACAATTTGTAATAGCTAAATCTGGGAAGCAGCCTATATAACCATCAACAGATGATTGGATTAAAAAAAAACATGGTATCTATATGTACTGGAATATTATTTGGCTATAAAGAATGACAAATTTGGTGCATTTGCAAGAAAGTGGATGCACCTGTAAAATATAATGTTGAATGAAATAAACCAGACACCCAAGCTTAAATACCATATGGTATCTCACATTTGAATGAGGCAAAGTATAAACAAAGAGAATAATAAAGGATAGGTAGAAGGGGACATGGGGATGGATATCTTGCAATAGGAAGGGGTCCAAGGGACAAGGGGGAGAAGAGAGGAGGATGGAAAGGGGAAATGAGTAGAATAAAAATATGCCATGTACAGGAACCTAATAACTTCAATGAATGTAAACATTGTTTGCCATAACATGAGCTAAAATTAATAATATCAACAAGAATGAAAAGCAGGACAGGGTACTAGAGGAGGAGGGAGGGAGAGAGAGGGAAGAGGAAGGGGATTAAAAAAAGAAACAGCTGTATTATGTTCATGTACCCATTCCCCAAGATGATGGTAAACTACATTCACTGCAAACATAAACTAAATTTTTTTGAACTTGAAAAAAAGAAGTAATATAGACATATGGTCTGCTAAAGTTTTTGACATATGCAGGAGAAAATGTTTTAGGTCTGATAGGCAGAAACTTAACTTACATTATGAGTACGGTCATTCCTAAACTCCTATCAAATTTCTAGAATTACACCTATTCCTAAATTAAACCACTTTTCTGAGGAGAAGGCCACATTCCTTAGGGCTTGGACCATGCAACATATCTACAAGTATATGTCATGTCACTTATACACCATGAACTATCTACCAATCTTTCACCACGGAGATTTGATCCATTTACCAGGGTGATAGCAGAAAAGATGAGGTAGTAATACGTTATCTGGGGTTTTAGATAGTGGCTTTGAACTAGTGCTGATTCCCAGAGACTAGAATTGCCTCTATAGTCCACTGGTTAAGGGGGAGCCTAGAGACATTAAATGATAGATGGAGTCTGGCCCAGGTCCCCACAGTACAATGGCGATTAGAGAATAAAGTTTTGACCCAAGTTCATTTTAGAATATGCTTCTTTCTGGGATTATTCCACTGGTCTCTGATTGTATCATAGAAATATTTAGTAAAAGGTAGATTCTCTACACCATTTCCCTTCCCAGGAAGTGAGGCTATTAAATTACAAAGGGACAAGTGGAAGTCCTTAAAAATGACATCCTTCCACCTCTACCAAGAGAACAAAACAAAATCGACATGTAACTTTAGGAAAACCACAAAGAATAGAATCACCATCCAAGAGTTGAGAGGTTCAGAGGTAGAAATTTCTTCCAAATCCTTGATAAAATTACTTGTTTTGTGCAAAAGACAAGAAAGTTGTAAGAAATGGCAGTAGACCATTGAAAATGTAATTGTGTTATTACATTCATAACTGCAACTCTAGATGAGGTATGATTATGAGGGCTTATCAACAATATCCCTCATATCAGATACAAAACTATTGTCATGGGGTATTAGTCACTTTTCCTGTCACTGAGACACAATACCCAATACACATAACATAAAGAAGGAGAGGTTTGTTTGGGTTCACAGTTTCAATGGGTTCAGTCTATGGTTGGCCGGCTCCATGACAGAAAGATTATGGCAGAAGAAAGTTGCTCACATTAAAGCAGCAAGGAAGCAAAGAGAGAGAAGGGACGATCTGGGGGCAAGAATACACTTTTCTAGGTCATACTTTCAGTGACACACCCTCTCCAACCAGGCCCCACTTCCAAACAATAGATTTTTTAAGGATATTTTAGATATGACCCATAACGTATCACTCTCAGCCCCCAAAATTAATGTCTATCTCAGTATGCAAAATGCATTTAGTCCATCTTTAAGAGTTACCAATGTCTTAACACTTCCAACATTACTGAAAAGTCCAAGTCCAAACTGTCCTCTGAGATTCAAGGAAAATTCTTAGGAGGGAGCCCCTGTAAAATTAGAAAAGAAAGTTTAATACTGCCAGCATACAATGTTGTGGGGTAAACATCTCCATTCCAAAAGGGAAGAATAAAAGAATAAAGAGAACTCAACAAAAGCAAGATTGAAAACCAACAGGGCAAACATTAAATCTTGTACCTCTGTGTCTAGCACCCAGGGCAGGTTGTGGTGAAATATAATCTCTGAAAGGCATGGGCAGCCCCGGTTCTGTGGCCTTGCTGGTTACGGCCCACATAGCTTTTCTGTTTGACTGGCTCTATTTACTGCATGAGGCTTTCATTAATAGACATTCTAAGTCTCTGGCATCTAAAAATTGGGTCTCTGCTACTCCTTTTGCTTCACTCTCACAGCTTCATGCACTAATCTTTCAAAAGCATGCTGCCAAACCTCCCAGGATTTCTGAAATCTGAGGGGAAATCTCCATGACCTGACAACTCTTGCATTCTACATATCCGAAAAACAAGCACTGTGTGACTGATGCCAAGGTCTGCTGCCAGTGGAAACAGTATCTGTGTCCTCTTGAATCATGGCTCCAGTGGCCTCTGAGTGCCTGAATGAATGAACATGGTAAAAGAAATCCAGGGAAACAATTCCTCAGGTAGTCCTTCACGAGCATGAGGGAAAGTCTCTCTTCTCAAGTGAAAGTTTTATGGTTTTGAATCTGTGATGGATGGTGTCTTGCTGATTTCTGAGATACCTTCAAGGGATCTTTCTTCTTTTCCTTCTATAAAATACTTAACTTCTTTTTAATGTTTTTAATGCCAATCTTTTCAGCAACCATGTTCTCCTTTGTCCCAACTCTCCAGTTGCTTCCTTTTTGGTGAAACTACAAACTTTTTACATCTGCTTTTTGCTCCTGATTTTCACTGTAGGTCTTGGCTAAAATCAAGCAACAGTACTTAGGGCACAACTTGAACACTGGGCTGCCTTAAAATTTCTTCCACCTGATTAATTAGTTTACCACTTTTAAATTCACACAAAGTCTTAGAAAATGGGCAAAATGTAGATAAATTCTTTGCCAAAATGAGACATGCATGGCATCTAGTCTAGTTTCTAGTGGAGTCTTCATTCCCATCTGAAACCTCACGAGCCTGAACATTATTGTCCATATTTCTTTTGGCATTCTGGTCTTCTGAGATCTAACCAGTATTGTACATCAAGCACTATTCACAAGATTCTAGGAATTCTTTAATCTGCATCTCTAAAACTTTCCAAATTCCTCTTGCAAACCAATTCCCAAGGTTTCTGCACCACATAGGTAGAGTCACAGCCATGACCTTACTTCTTTTGTAACAATTTTCTGTATTATTCAGTTTTCATGTCACTGGTACATAATACCCAACACACACAATTTAAAGAAGAGTTTTATTTGGGCCTACAGTTGTGGTCAGTTCAGTTCATGGTCAGCTGGCTCAGGCAGAAACAGCATGGTGGAAGGGCCTTGTGAAGAAAGCTCCTCATATCATAGTGGCCAGGAAGCAGAAAGAGTAAGGAGAGAGGAGTCAGGAGTAAGAATATACCCTCCCAGATCATGTGTCCAGTGATCCACCCCCTCTGAACATGAGACTTCGGAGAGACATTTTAGATCTAAACCATAACACACAAAAAAATGCTTTACTTTCCATTTCAACCAGTAAAAAGAATCAGTAGCAGTTTGCACTTACTTGAGAGTGCTAACAATATACTTTTACGGTCTTTCCCCAGAGCTATAACAATTCTCTTGCTTGGTCATAATTGTCCTGGTACCGTACAGAATATCCCACTGGTATATCAATGACAAGCTATTTAGAGCTAGTCATCATGGAATAATAAATATACTAGGTGCCTTATTAAATCATATATATGTCGGGGTGTAGGAGTTAAACCCTGAAAAATTTCAAGGTTCTGCCACACTAGAAAGGTTCTCAACATCCACTCTGTGACTGGTGAAAGCTATATGTAAGATGCTATTCTCCCCAGGTTTCTATAATGCCCAAGACTCATTTGTATCAGAAGTATTTGTTAGATGTAGTATGTAGTCTATGGAAGAATATAAGAAAAACAACAGCCTAAGTTTTGTATGGTTAATAAAGCCACACACAGTGTAAATAAGGTCATGCTCCCCTCAACCATGATTTACTCCGTATATGAAATTAGCCATAACTTGATATTGGTAGAAACTGAGTGCCTGATGAGGTCACCAAGTGACCATGTACTCTGAACTTCCCATAATGAACTGGATGCTCTCTTCAGTAAGACTGGATATACACAGAACCATCAAATTACAAGAGGGAACCATTATATACAAAATTGAACACAAAATGGTCAAAAAGGAACAGATAAAGTGCACAGAGCTCAAATTACTGGACACCTTCCCACACTGTTTCATTGCTTCTTCCTCAGCCCACACCTGTGTCCCATGTGGTATTCCTTATGGCCTATTAGTAGTACCAAAAAGTATTTGTTTAATTTATGCATGATGTATACCATGTGCAGCAAAAGTCTGAAGATGTTGCTTTTTATAGGGTAAGGAGCAATCCTGTAATAGAGGAGGATTTTTGCAGTACATCCTCTTGCACACTTTGTATGAAAGAAAAGATGCCAGAGTTGTATATCTATGCTAATTCATGGGCAATGATTAATGGATTGGCCAGCTGATCAGGGTTTCGTAAAGGACAAAATTGGAAAATCATTGACACAGAGTATATAAATTGAGCTCTGAGAATAGAGAATGAAGAAATTATTCTAACAAGTGCTCGCTAGTGGGCACCCATAGCTGGGAATACTCCAAATAAAGAAATGGATAAGGCAATCCATCTTAGAGATGCCAGTCAAGCTCTTGCTCCAGCCATCCCAGTGCTTATTCAGTGGACCCACATGCAAAGTGATCAGGGAAACATGGATGAAGGCTCAGCAGCGTGAGGTTTCTCCATCAAAGTGAGTCTGGCTGCCATCATGACCAAGTGACCAATCTGCCAACAGCAGAGGCCCACATAAGGCCCTATATGGCACCATGCCCCAGAGACACCTGTCAGCTTACAGGTTTGTTGCACGGGCCTGTATATGTTGCCCTCTCAGGGATAAACACTATTTAGCTTTTCTTACCTTAGATGTTTCTGTCAGCATCATTTTCTGCAGACTTAAAAACACCTCATTCATCATTGTGGTATCTCACATGACAGTGCTGCTTATATATTTTATAAAAGAACAATGCATTTACAACTAAATAATTCAGTGGTTTTATCATATTCCCCCTACTCTCAGAGGCAATTGGCTTGATGATGCAGTGGCCTGGCCTACTGGAATTTCACTGATAATCCCAAATGAGAGACAACACCCCACACAGAACGTCCTGTTCTACAAGACGCGGTGTGTGCCTTAAATTGATGTCCTCTCTTCCTGAACGGGAAGTAGAGGTTCAGGGGTCAAGATCAGGAAGTGGGAGAGGACTCTCACTCTTATATCTAACAACCTACTGGGAGTACCTTCTCTTCCTTTTCTTATGAATTTGAGTTATCTGTGTTTGGAGGTTCTAGTGCCCAGTGGGAGAAAGCTTCCGCCTGGAAACCAGATTATCCTTCACATGAGTTGGAAGGTGAGTGAGCATCTGCCATCTTGAATCCTTCATACCTAGATGTAAATGATGAGTAGAGAAGGGAGGGAATCACTTTACTGGGTGGGTGATTGATCCCAATTATCAGAGAAAAATTTGGTTACTGTTACCCAAAAGCAGTAGGAAACCCAAAGTATAAATAATTTTAAAAGAAAAATAAATTCTATATGAGAGAAAATGGGGAGGTGGAGTTTGGGGAAATTGGAAGGGGACCAAGGAGTAAAGGGGAAGTTGGGAGGAAAGAGAAGTAAAAAAAATCAAGATATAATATGTATATCTACCAATCCCCATGATTAATGTATTTATTATGTATTATAAACATATACTAATGAAAAAGAGAATTTTTTTAAAAAGGAAATTAAGTGGATTACTTCCCAATACTCCTTTCCCCATAACCCTGGTCATTGGAAATCTGTGGCGATCAAATAAAACTTGACATCACAAATTCTGATATTGCAGAAATTCGGGTTTGATTATTCCCGAAAGTAAAGAAGTCTGTTCAGCTGAGACACTGGCAAAGGGGAAGGGGAATAGAAATTTGTGAAGAAAGACGTCCATAATGAATACCAACTTAAACCTCACGATGTTCCAGAGGCAGAAATCATAGCAGACTTTTGTTACTTAAAACAATTTTCTATCTCATTTTCCCTTTCAAACTTAAATTTAAAAAAAAAAAAAAAAGCCCTGAATGGTGGCATTTGTTTTTGCACTACTGGGGATTGAACCCAAAGCCTTTGCACTGAGCTACATCTTCAGCCCTTTTTCATTGTTTTTGTTTCCATAAGGTCTCCCTAAGTTTCCAAGTTGCCCGGGTCTGTCTCAATCTTGAGATTCTACTGCCCCCGCCTCCCAGTGTTAGGATTACAGGCATGCACCACCATGCCGAGGTGTGATTGATGTTTTGTTTCACAGGGAATGTGACTCATTTGACATCTCCCCATGATTATAAAGTTGCCAATGGGACTCTCTAAATTCTCTCTTTGGGATACTAAAGAATAAAGGGAAAGAGTGTGCTAATTGTCATCTGACAGGCTTGACATCCACTGTGGCCTGCCCTTCTCTTTTCTGCAGCACTCTGATCTGTATGTATCACATCCAACAGGATTTTTAGGCCTCTGGCTTCAACTCTTTGGGGATCCACCAGAAAAGAGGAGAGGATGTGACATTGTGATTTATATTGAGAAAGGTATATTTGATCTTCCTAATTCTGGCACAGGACTTCTAAAACCCTTAGAAGGAAGAGAGCTATAAAGGTGAATGGAGAATTTTGTTTTATTCATACCCTTTCACCATACTTGAATTTATCTTACTAAGGTGAGCTTTGGAAGGCTCCACGATGAAGTTTGGTTGCCAGGTCAACCAAACACATGATTAGAATATTGAAATATTCAGCTCTGCCCTACTCAACCCACAAACTCCAAGCAAGGAAGAAGAACTGGAAACTGACTTAATCACCAACGGCCAATTGCTTAGCCAAATATGCCTGCCGAAGAAAGACTCTGTACAATCCAAAATGGCAGGCTTCATGGGTTGGTGAACATGTGAAGGTTCCAGGAGGGTAGCGTGCTCGAAGTTGGCACAGAGTTTCCACAGCCTTTCTCTATATCTTGCCCTGTGTATCTCTTCCATCTAGCTCCTGAGTTGTATCCTTTCATAATAAACCGAAAATCCGGTAACAAACTGTTTTCTTGAGTTCTACAAGCTATTCCAGCAAATGATGACTGGATCTACAGAGAAAGTTGTGGGAACTTCTGCAAGTATAGCCTCAGACAGAAGCACAGGTGACAGCTGGACTTGTGTGACTGCCCTCTGAAGTGGGGCAGCTGTGGGACTGAGCCCTGAATCTGTGGGATGTGACCCACATCTGGTGAAAGCCAAGTGAATTTTTAGGATCCCTACTTGTTTGGTGTGGGAAAAGTCCCTACACACCTGCATTAGAAAGGAAATGGTAATACTAAGTGTCAAAGTATAGAGAACATAGAGTTTACTTTTTCCTTTCAGGTGGGAGCCAAGTAAGAAGCTTTCTCCATATGAGGTTGCCTCAAGATGGCTGTGTCCCTTGAACAAAGATCATTATTCTTCTCCACAAAAGGCTCTTGGGCATGGTTTTCCTTAGTTCGACCGATCTCTCTGCCCTCAGCTCTTCAGATCTACGGAGGTAACTGCTCTGCTGGGGCTGCTTCAGCTTCCTGTGCTACCTGACACCAGCCTGTGTTTGTAATAAAGCCTTCCCCAATTATTTTGAGTGATACACCATCTATTTTGTATTCAGACATATATAATATAGTTGGTAAGGAAAATGGGACACTAGCTAGATATTGGGCACCTAGCAATTGAGAAGATGGACGAGAAGCTGATAGAAAAGAAAATTACTGTGGTTTGGTGAATTTTAAGTATTTTTAAAAATATGTTATAATATCAAATTCTTCAATAGTCTTCAAGACTTGGAACTTCATTCTCACCTCAAATATAAGTAATATTTAGTGACTCTTCCAATGGACAGAATAAAGTGAAAGGGTAAGTGTACAATTTCAGAGACTATGTCATAAAAGGTGCTGTGGCTTTCTCCTTGCTCTTAGATCACTGCCCTGGGAAAGCCAGCTGCTATGCTAAGAAGTCACTGGAGAAGCCTTAGAGACAAATTCATAGGAAGGAACTTAGGCCCCCGCCAACAACTACAGTCATCTAGGAAGATGGTCCTGCATCTAGGAAATGACCTCAGCCAAACCTGCAGGTGATGGGTATCCGGGCTGCAACTGTGTGAGAGACCCCAAACCAGAATCACCCATCTAAACCACTCAGAGATTCCTGACTCACAGAAGCTATGAGACAATGAATGTCTATCAGTTTTGGCCAACAAGTTTGAAGAATTTGTTATGCAAGAATAGATATTCGATATACCTGGATGCAACTAAGATAATCATTAAAAATAACAATTGTTAATATACAAGTATATTGGATGCTTATTGTAAGTCAGCTATTTTGCTAAATGTTTCATTTAATCTTCACTTGTATCCTGTGAAGCAAGTTCTACTATTAGCCTTGTATAATAATCCTGTCAAAAGACATATACCCTGCACTGTGTTTTATAGATTTAAAGATGTACTTTTTTTTCATATTTAATATCTCTGAAATCAGAATACTTCTTACAATCGATGATATCTCACAATTGCTGGCAATCAGGCAGCAATTTGATATAACTGCTATTGTGTGCATTGTGTGTAACCTCGTCCATAGCTGTTCTTATTGTTATTGCTCCAATCGAAATAAAAGCATTGAATTATTTTCTGCTTAAAATAACTTCAGAAGAGGAGAGCATGGTGGTACTTGCCTGTAATCACACTGTCTTAGTTATTCCTTCATTGCTGGGACAAAACACCTAAGGAGAGGTTAGTCTGGGCTCACTTTGCACTCCTTAGTAGGCCAGCTCCAAGGCAGGAAGACATGGAAGAGGGGCATGGAGGAGGAATAGCTGTTCACCTCACTGCATCTAGGAAGCAGTGAGTAAAGAGAGGAGATGGGCAGGGAGATACCCCTTCCAGGCCACACCCCCATGGCGACTCACCTCTTCTGACCAGGCCCCATCTCCTAACAGCACATTTAGCTATAACCTTACCCGTAGATTAATCTACTGATGAGTCTCCATGATCCAAGCACCTACAAAACCGCCATAAGTGCATGAGGCTTTCTGGGAACATCTAGATATAAACCATAACATTCTGGCCCTGGTTCCCAAAAGTCTCATGCACATCTCTATGCAAAATCCATTTAGTCCATCCCTAAGAGTTGCCGAAGTCCTAACAGTTCCAGCACTGCTGAAAAGTCCAAGTCCAAAGTCTTCTCTGAGACTCGATGCATAGTCTTAGCTGTGAGCCCCTCTAAAAAGTAAGTTAAATGCTTTTGATATTCAATGGCACAGGGTAAACGTTTCCATTTCAAAAAGGAAAAATAGGGTGATAGAAAGAAATCAGATCAAAGCAAGACCAAAAGCCAGCAGGGCAAACATTAAACCCCAAAGTTCCGTGTCCAGAACCTGAGGCAAGCTATGGCAAGATGTGAACGCCAAATGTCTTGGGTGGTCCTACCCCAATGGCATTGCCTGTGGTGTAGCTGTCTTGGCTTCTCTCTTGGGCTGGCTTTGCTCAATCATTGAGGCTTTCCTCAGACATTTTACATTCCTAGCATCTCCAAATTTCTGGCATCTCCACTATATTTTTGACTTCATTCTCCCAGCTTCAGACACTGCCTCTTAGGAGCAATCTGCCTGGCCTTCCAGACTTTATCATAAAGTCTGGACAGAAGTCTCCTGACCCCTCAACTCTCGCATTCTACACACCCACAAAACCAGCACCATGCAGAAAGTCTGCCACCAACTCAAACAGTAGCCAAGGTCCCTTGTATCATGGCTGCACAGGTCTCTAAATTCATGGAGAGCTGAACTCTCTGAACAGTATCTTGGGGAGGAAATTCTCTAGGTGGCCATCATTCTGGAGCACACTGCCCTGTGGCTCTCTTCTCAAAGCAAATTTTTTCACTTCTGCAATTTAGAGCCTGCCAATGGTAAGGCCTTGCCTTCAAGGTAATTTTCCTATTGTCCCGATCTGAAAAGTACTTAACTTCTTTTCAATGCTAATCTGTTCAGCAACCAAGCTCTCCTTTGATCCACATTTGTGAGTGCTTTCTTTCTGGCAAAACTGAAAACATTTCAAATAGGCATTTTTCTCCTTATTTTCAGTATAAACCTGGCTAAAAAAAATCCCAATACTATTCATACCACAGCCTGTACGTTGGGCTGCCTTGAAATTTCTTCCACCAGAAATATTAGCCTGCTCTTCTTAATCTCAGATTCCCACAAAGTCTCAGGACACAAAACAAACTGTAGACCAATTTTCTGACAGAGCATAACACACATGGCTTGGAGTCTAACTGCCCTGGAGTCCTTGTTCCCAAATGAGCCTGGTTTTTACTATCTGCCTTTTTATCAGCATTATAGTCTTCTGAGCTCCAAATAGAATCTTCTATCAAGCTCAGCTTACAGTGTCCTTGCGCAACTCCATTTCTCTTACCAAAATCTGTCTTAGTTACTTCCTTTGTTGCCAAGACAAAATACCTGACACCCACAGTTTAAGGGAGGAGAGGTTTATTTTGTCTCAAATTTCAGCCAGTACTGATCTGGCTCCAAGGCAGGATAAGATGGCAAAGGGGCATGAGGGAGGAGAAGCTGCTCATATCATGGCAGCAGAGAAGCACAGAGATAGTCTAGGGAGGAACCACAAAGGGAGATATGCTCTTGCAGATCACACCCACAGTGACCTGCCTTTTCCAACCAGGTCCCACCTCCTAAACAGCACATTTAGCCATAAATTCATGGGTGGACTAATACACAGATGAATATGATGCCCCTATGATCCAATCACCTCCCAAAAGCCCTGCCCATGAGCACATGAGGCTTTGGCAGGAGGTGGGAGCTGAACATCTAGACATAAACCGTAACACTTAGCTACTCCAGAGACTAAGACAGGAGGATCTCATGTGTGGAGCCCGCTTGGGCAATTTGGCAAGATCTTGTCTCAAAATTAGAAACAAAAAAGGCTGAGGGTATAGCATGGGTGAGGCCCTGGATTCTAGCTCCACCACTACAAAAAGAAAAAAAGAAAAAAGAAAAATATCTTCAAAAATTCTACTAGGATTTGGTATTAATATTAGGAGCTATGGTGCATACAAGAACACAAAAATGTAGCAGCAGATCAGAAATTTTATAGTTGAGAAGCAAGTATTTATCCCCGAAAGAATAACATCAGTTCCATATTTTCTGGCAAAATGACAAAAATCCTGATATTCCTGAGATATGTGCAAGAGGACTATCATGTACCAAGCAAGGTGCTGTAATAAATGGCCAATTTCCTTGAAAAGAAAGAAAAACTATTCAAAGCAATGAAGGTTGGTTCAATTGCTGTTTGCATCACAGAGAACCATCATTAAGGCATTGCTTCCTGTTTTAATTGGTGGCACTACACTTCTTCGTAGAGTCTAACACAGTAATGGCATATTGCATGACTGAGGATAGCTTAAAGATGATAACATATGTTAAGTGGTGAGGGATATGAACCTAAGAGACTTGGTTTCAGAGTTTATACTCTTAATTACTATACAAAGTGTCTTCTATATAACCTGGTTTATAAGGAGCAGTTAGCAAATGCCTCATGCACCCTGTTTGGTAACCTAAATGCAGGTTATTCAGAACAGTTTCCATCTGTGACAAAGTTTTGGAGATTAGTGGCACAATAATGTGAATATCCTCAAGAATTCTAAACTGTAAACTTTAAAATAGTTGAGATGGGACATTTTATGTTAAGTGTATTTTTCCACAATTACAAACAAAAGTAAATAAGTAAAGTATTTTCCATCTCAAGCATTCACTTTGCTTTCAATCTGTGGAGCATGGTGGGAAGTGCGGACTGGGAGAGGAAGATGAAGCTGGTGTTGTGATCACAATGAAAAAATTTTATGATTTTGACTTTAAAATTCTACATCCTAATGGGCATTACCTGGGTATATGCACTCATCAAACCTCATCAAACTGTACCCTTAAAATGAGAATATTTATTATATCTGAATTATTTCTCAGCAATAAGAACATTGATTTTTATTTTTTAAATTTTAAAAAAATTTTTCATTGAACATTCAGTTTTAAAAGTACATTGAAAATTGGGGTAGACAACAAGGCACAGGAAACAAAACCTATTTAGTAGGCATTAATGATAAAAAAATTAGACTTTGTGGAGATGACTCTCAATCTTACTTTCATAATTCATCATACAAGCTGTTCTAGCTGGCTTAGCATCACAGTGCATATCCAAGAAGATGTACACCCATCTGTGGCATTGCCCTGAACTTCTACTACAGTTGCCTAAGAGAAGAGTTCTTAGGGAATCCTACACTCTTATCCAAGAATTCCCCACACATTTGTTTAATAATCTGATTTGACATCTTAACTTTGAACAGACTACCTATTAGTAAGTTAAATTTACAAAAGTAATGAATTCTTCACTCTCTTATTATAAAGTAGAAGGAAGGTCCCAGTAAGTTCCTTCTGCCCTTGACATCCAGTGGTTGGGAGGAACTTCTCAGGGCTTCACTGAGAGCAAAGAAGAAAGTTACCTGAGTCTCTCCCTGCTCCTTCTTTGCCCCCAGGAGGATACTTCGTGTGTACACTCTCAAGAGTGCAAGAGACACTAAGACTACTTGATCTCATGTCCCCTTAATCCATCTCTATTTAGGAAGATAATTGGTTGAGGAAAAAGGGAGAGATCCACCCAGACCCTGCCAAGGAGGCCTTGGGATCAGACTCTTGCTCTGGAACACAAATACTGGATGTGATATGGAAGGGAAACATGAAAGGAGAGGAAGAAAAACACAAGGAGACTCTGTGGCACCGTGGGTCCCTTTGTCATGGGTCAAGCAACACTGATTTTAGATTTGGGCTAACCAGAATGTGGCTGGTTTGTTTGTGAATATAGCCACAGGCAGCTTAGGTAAACTGTTCACCACAACCAACATGAGGAGCAACGTGAGGAAAGGTTCACCCCATCCCGTGCTCTACTCTACCCTGACCACACAATTATCCAGAATTGACTGACTGACTTACCAGACGTACTATGGTCTGGGCTTATCAGAGACCAGAGAAAAGCAAGGCAGAGTTAGGTGTGTACAGGAGGAGTTCATTTTGTAGGAAAAAAATGGTTTCAGGGTGGAGGTAGGTGGTAGAAATACCCAAGGCAGAGAAAATGCAGTAAACTTTTCACTTTTTCACCAAAAAGTCTGAATCATATGGCTGTTCAGCTATGACCTCTGTGTCCTTATGTCCCCTATCACAGAATGAAATGGAGTCAGTATTTAACTCTACTCATACTTCCCGCTCTTCTCTTCCCACCCCCCTGCTTTTATTCACTTATTTAACTGCTGTTTCATTAACATCAGGACACGCACATCACTGCTTTAGGCCCTGTAAAATAAATGGTCGGCAAAAGAAAGGTCTGTGTTCTTGCAGAACTTACGGGAGAGTGAAGGAAACAGATGTTTATTTAAATATTTATTTAAATAAACTCTGCTTGATAGTAATAAAGTCAAAGGCCAAGTGATCCCCCTCTTAGTGGAGTACCACAGGAAATAATATGTGGAAAACTCTTCTGTGAGAAAAGCATGAATAGAAATAATAATGATGATGATATTAAGAGAGTGACAGTTGGAATTGTAGAGCATCAGTTCAAATGAATATGTCTAGGAAATGAATGACAAAGAGAGAGGGAGAGAGAGGCAGAGAAAAAGAAGTCTCTCAACTAACTTTCTTTTTACCCTCATTTTTCACTTTTTCTTAATAAGCTCCTGACTCTACCTGGCTGAGACTCTTGCCAACAGTCCATGTAGTGAAGGCCACCTAGTCCATCCCTGACCCTTCTGTCCATTTTTTCCCAAGAAGAGAAGGTGATTTGGTACTGAGCAGGAGAGTACCCATGCTGGGTTCTTGTGTCCAGGCTGTCTATCAGGACAGGCAGAGGAGGACACCGGGGAGGGCTGAGGTTTTCAAATCACACTGTCAGGGTGAACTTACGTTTGTTGTTAATGACTTTGATGTTATTAGGCTAGACGGAGGGATGTCGATGTGAATCATTTTCAGTGTTATTCCATATTCATAATGGACTAAATATAGTAAAAGAAATGGGACTGGCGGGCACAGGCCCCTGGATGGTCATAGTGGATGATTCCCATGATGAAATTAAATGCCAGCCCAGCTCTTTTGTTCCCTGAGGGGCACAGAAACTCGTATCTCTACCCTCCAACTCAGAGATGAAACCAAGACACAGTTATTAGATATTTACCCTTCCTTCCTAGTTGCCAGATTCAATACCACTTCATGAGGCCAGGCCCTTTGACCTATGGAGTATGCAGGTCCAGCCAAGGGCGGCTAATCCCAGCTTCTCTTTTTCTAAGGCAGACTATGCTGCTGTTTGACGCCAAAGCCTGGGACCACGATCCTCGCTAAATGAGAAGGTTAATGTTTTCACTTATGTAAAAAAGAATATTGGGAAGGGTTACAACTAAATGAAATATAGGTAGAAAAGTACATTAAAAATTTTTCATTTGTGGAATTCCACTTTTTCATTTGTGGAATTCAAAGCTAAGAACTCAGCTGGTGTGCCTGAAGATTCAAGATGTTTCAGATCATAAATTTAATAGTTGACTCTGTACATCTTTCATTTAGCATTTAGTTCCAAGTGAAGGAAAATATATTTATAAATCTGCTTTTTATTTATGAAACTTCTGGTTATAAATACATATATATGTATTCAATATAAAACAACTGAACAAAATATTAAAAACAAAAATAAATGTAATCCACCACCCTAGAATAGCTAACACAAAAAGTTTGTATTTCAACCATGATCTGATTGGCCGATTATGCTGTATTGAGGTAATTAACTTTAAAATTCTTCAGTATAGACAATGTGATGCATGCACGTATGATTTAAATATTCACCTGAGAACGATCTAAAATTATTTACCTAGCACATAAAAAAAGCATTATCAAGATCTACATCAGGGAATTTGATGTCACTGTTAGCTGATTTTAGAAATCATTTTGGGGTGGGCAAAAGCAGTGTTCAAGATACGTGTTCTGGGTTGTTCTTTCATTAACACTATATTTTGCAGAGAGAAATACTGCGTGACATCTGGGAAAGCCGAAGGGAAGCACATTTTTGTGCGGATTGATACACTGGCTAACAGAGGCGGAGACGCCTAGCCAGTTCTAGCTTGTGCTCACTCTCCTCTACGCGAGGTCCAGGTCCTGTCTAACTCTTCATCCTGCTGAGTCCAACCTCCCTCCAGCTTGTGGGCAGCAGAACCACAGAGGCAGAAACACAAAGGCGATGTTTCCCAACCCTCCTAGTTTCCCCGATCCAGTCCCACTTTGGCACCTAGCAGGTTTGACTCTTTCTATTCCCTTGAAATTTCCCACTTACCCATCAACACCAGGGCCTTTTTCTCTGATCCTCGAGCTTGCCATCCCAGTCCTTCATTTCTTAGACTTTTCTTAAAGTTGTGTAAAGTTTAATTTCTGTGATAAATGCCTTGCCCCATTAAATTCTAAGTCTCTCTACTTCTCTAAATGAACCATGAACAAAGGAGTTATTTCTTCCAGAAGTGGCTGTAGGCGAACAGAATCCAAAGATGAACATCTCAGAGCTGACCCTAGTTTTAGAGGCAAATAGAAAGTACAAGCAGATATGTAGTAGTACATGGATATAGTAATAAAACAGCTATTTAAAATATCATACGAAGTGTGATTTAAAAAATAAGGTGTGTTAATTTTTTTAAATTATGACAGTTAAAGATACATTGGTCTCTTTTCCAATTTTCTCCCAATTCCCCTGTAGCACTGTTCTCCTGGGAGAAAAAGTAGAAGAATGAGGGGGCTGAGTTGACAGCCTCAGTTTATGACAGAAATTTGTGGGTTCTTGACCTTGTAGGAGGTTCTGAGATTGCTACCCAGATGTTCATGGTGTGATAGAATTATATTGTGAAGCACATTATGAACTATGAAGAAAAGATAAAAAAAAAAAAGAGTACCACCAGTAGGAAGGTAAATGTGGCATAACTACGTTTCGGAAGACAATTCATCAATTTTAAATTTGCTTTCCTTTTTAATCTGGTACCTGTATTTCTGTAAAAATCACCCTACAGAAAACATTTTAAAAGCCTACCAGGCTTTCTCCTTTGCAGTTTTAAGTTGTGAGTATACAAGGGACATAATTTTGTTATTCCCACTCATTACATTGCTCTTGCCGCTTTCTGAAGCAGTTCTGGAAGTCTTCTTTCATGAGTGTCTTTAGTTGCTCTGTCCTGGTTGCCTCGATGTCCTGAATCCATTCAAAATATTTACCTTTCATGGCCATTTTGACCTTAGGGAAGAGCAAGAAGTCCCAGGGCCCCAGATCTGATGAATAAGGAGGATGAGGATACACTGTAATGTTTTTTAAGTCTGCCTTTTCTGTTGCATGGCACTCGACAGCAGCATTCACCGTAGTTTTGATCACAACTCTTGAAGACACTCAGGGAAGAGGACTTCCAGAACATGGGATAAGTGTGTTTGAAATGAAGAGGAGTATTTTGAGGGGGATTGATGGCATCGTGATTTTTTTTTTTTTTGGTACTGGGAATCGAACTCAGGGCCTCATGCTTGCGAGGCAAACACTCTAAGCACTGAGCTAAATCCCCAGCCCCTAATGGCATCGTGATTTTAAAATTTAAACATTCACCGATTTTTCAATCACCCCTTGCATATGATTATCAGAAGTCAGGTGACAGTAGAAGATAAGACTTTGAGTGACAAAGTCACTGCTACCATACACATTTTAGCATAAATAAAAAGTATAAAACTCTAGGCTATTTCACAGCTGTGGTGTACTTATTGTGATCAACTTGAGCAGGAATGCCCAGATGAACTGAGTTGGTGTGGTTTTGGGCATAGAAGATCCACCTGAAGGTTATTTCTAACACAGTATAAAGGAGAATGGGAGCAGAAGATGGCAGCCAGCTGTTTCCCAGAAGACGCTCTGTTGCAGCTGATTCTCTTGAAGGGAACTCAGCTGTTCTTATCGCAGAAGGAGCTCGGGGCCTTGTTGTTGAGGACAGCTGCCATTCCCTTTAGGGGAGCTCTGGTCTTCATCTCTGCTGTGAGTGTCATATCCTGGCTCCAGTATAGATTTCTTCAGTCTTTTAGTGCAGACACAGATGTACACGAGACAGTGCCGTGGCCTCCCAGCCCTTGATTGGATCTTACGGGTCTCCAGTGCATAGACAGACATTCTACACTCTTCCTGCATTTGGCTTGGATATGTGATTGTTGTAACTTGTAAATGTCCTGTATTAAATCGGCCCTCTTGCAAACTATTGACCCTAGAAAAGTAACTAATGTAATAGCCTCGAAGGTTTTGCATTTAGTTATTCTGTTACTGAGCATGAAGTGTTAAGATCCCAAAATATAGCTGAGTATGGTGGCATATGGGGCAGGAGGCCGAGGCAGGAAGATCACAAGTTCAAGGCTAACCTGGGTAACATAGAAAAACTCTGTCATAAAATTAAAAAATTAAAATAAAAAGGTCTGGAGATGTATATACTCATATCTGTTTTAAAAATTAAGATGATAATTTTAAAAATACCCACAAAGAAAATTCCATGCCCACATGCTCCAAAGGGTAACTCCATCAAATATGCAAAGGAAGTAACAACAGAAACCTTAAATAATTTTTCAATAAATAAAGGAGGAAAAATCTCAGTTTCTTCCTAGGGTTCCTACAACCTTAGTACAAAAATCAGACAAGATGTCATGAGAAAATTATTAAGGCCCATTATTACACTAACAGAAAATGTTCTTAACAAAATATAGCAAATTTTATCAGGATAAGTGGAGTTATCCTAGAAATGTAGAGTTGATTTAACAATGGAAAATTAATTAATGTAATTCATTGTAATAACATGATGAATCAGGAAAAATACCAGTAAAGATGGGAAAGTTGTCAAAATTTAACATACATTTATAATAGAATATATTTATAATAGACATTTATTACAAAAACTAGAGATCTAAAGAAGCGTCTTCAACTTTATAAAGGACGTCTATTAAAAACATATGCAATCAATATTTTTAATAGTGATTATGGTAGTACAGTGAATGTTTTTACCTGGAGACTACAAGCAAGGCAGGGTTGTCTACTTTCGTCATTTCTCATATTATCCATGGCAATAAATCAAGGAAAAAGAGCACAGTTTGGAAAGCAAGCAGTAAAATATTCATAGATAAAATAATTATCTATATAGAAAATTTTATGGAATCTTTTTTAATATCTGTAAGACTTAATAAGCTAAATTAGAAATATTACCCAATATAAGATCAATATAAAAACTGCAAAGAATTGTAAAACAAAACTTCAAAAAATATCATCCACTATATTTTTCATAATTTCACCCTCTCCATTTTCTCTAGCCTTTCTGGTACTCCTCCCTGGGCTATCTTTAAGCCTTTTTTGATGCGCTCTGATTTTTTCTTACTTGCTATACTTCAATGAGTTTTTGGGTTGGCTGGCTTGTTTGGATGTTTGTGGTGCTAGAAATTGAACACAAAGCCTTGTTCATGATAAGCAAATGCTTACCTACTGATCTAAATCTCCAGTCCGTGTAATTATCTTATTCTATCTTACCTACATTTTCTCTTTCATGATGATGGAATTCTTCAATTGTCTTTTTAAAAAAATTTAATTGGCACATAATAATTGAACAGTTATGGGTCACAGTGCAAAATTTTGATAGAGTTTACAATGTATATTGATCAAATTTGAGTAATCGTATATCCATAACCTCAAATATTTATTTATTTGAGATGAAAACACCTGAAATTCTCTCTTCTAGCTATTTTGAAGTATACATTGCTTTGACTATAGCCATTCCACTGTGCACTAGAACACAGGAACTTATTGTTACTGTCTGTAACTTTGTACTGACTGGTCAGCCTCTCCCACCCCTCAACTTTCTATTAATCCTTAGTTGTGTCTGTATTTTAAATGTGACAATCAAGAGTCAGCTACTGGCTTGACACCTGTGGGTAGGACTTTCATGTGGCAGGTTATGGTCCAGTATAATTAGGCTAGAAGTGGGTAGCTATTTTTCAAGGAGATTCCTAGAAAAAAATGCAAAGATCTCTTTTCTAAAGAATATTCGGCTTCTCAACTCAGAACAGACTGAATGTCAAGGACGACGGAGAGTGTAAGGACAACCACATGATTCGCATATATGCTTTCAATGAATCCTTCTTTTCATTACCCTGTCTTATCCACCTTTCCAGCCACTTGCCCGCAGCCTACAGCCTGGTTCCCATGTCACATAAGCTCCGGTTCTGCCCATCCTCTGGTCTCAGCCTTCTCTACTAGGCAAGGACATCAAGGGACCCAGGTGGGATCTATCCAAGGCACACAGCACCCTTCTAGGCTATGCTTTGTGTAACTGGGACTTCAGAGTTCCCTGCCCCATCTGCCCCAGTTCTTCTTCCTGGATCTGTACAGGCCTCTCCCCTAACCCTCCTCAGGTTGCCAAGGGGAGACTATACAGGGGTGCGGGTGGAGCTTCTACATAGCAACTGTGTTGGCTACACAGATGCACAACAGTCAGCTTGCAGTGCAGAGCAGAAATGGGGAGGAAGAAAGGGGGGAGCCTGCAGGGCCTGGGGGACCCCATTGGTTCTGTTGCCCCAGACCCTGAGAATAACCAGAAGGAACTTGTTTGCCTCAGTCCCCTTCGTATGTGGTACTTGCAAATTTCAAATCTCTCAGGGATAAACAAAGAACAGTTTTCCACTTTGTGTCACGCAGGTGTTCTCTAAATTTCATGCTTCTCAGACTTGACCATACTTAAATTTAGCATCTGTAATCTGAAAACCAAGATCCCAAATACTCCAAAATCTGATTCATTTTGAAATCTGACTTGATGCGATAAGTGAAAAAATATACACTATGGAATTGTATATTGCTACCCCTGCCCACAGAATCTGCTTCGGTAGTTCTGGCAAGGAACTCATGAATTTACTTCCTAAGAAGTCCTGAGAGGTTAGTCCATAGACCACAACAAAGTGCTATTGCTTAGTAGAAGTCTGCTATGTTCTCCTTTGACAACTACACATTCCCTTTCTATTCCCTACTCCCAAAATCTGTTTAAATTCCTTTAAATGTTGTATGATGTTGTCCTTCTTGTGTTTTATAGCTTTAAAAGTTTTATTGACTACCATTTTAGTGGCTTCTCTAGAGAAAGAAAAGATAAATGTATATGATCAGTTATATTTTTGTGAAAGTTTAAAAAAGATTTTAAAAATTGGTATTTAACCGGGTAATTTTTATTTAAGTGAAATTAACTTACATGACCTGCCTTTTCTTTCTGATGGTGACAGATAAATGGAGTGTTGCAGTATTATCATAAAATAATAGTTTTGAATCTAAGACTCCATTTGACCTCTACTTGACCTATTGCACATGGATATTACTTTATGCTAGCAGCTTCATCTGTAAAATGTCAATATCATAATTATACTTGATTCTCATTTAATAGGAGTATTTTGAGGTTAAATGAGAAATTATTTATGAGACATTTCTAAGACCTGCATTGCAGTAATTAAGCTCCATATTTATGTAGGTCTTGCCTCTGAGTTCCCAAGGACCCAACACAGACATTGTCTAATTCACCATGCCCTGCCTCACGGAAAAGAAGTATAGTATAATTGGAGAAGAATAAGCTCCCAAGTCAGACAAACCTCAGTTTGAATTTGATCTGAGCCACTAGTTATATGACCTTAGGCATGTTTCTCCATCTGCAGAAAATGGCATCCGACAAAGGTCTAGCAAATCTATTTAAAAGTACATGTGGATTGATAAGAAAGAAAAACAAGATCCTAAAAGATTATATAAAAATCAACACTTCGCAAGGAGGTAGAATGCTGCTGATAAAGTGTTTAACCTTGCCATTCATTTTTAAGATATAGAAATTAAAGCCAGAAATTATTTTTATCTATAAATTAACATTTATTTAAATGACAGTACATATTATTATCCAGTAAAATATCTACATCTATAACCTTGCAGCAGACCCCACTTCCTAAAATACTTTACATGTATCAAGATCCTCAAAAATGCTCATGTCTCTTGATAGAGCAATTTGGGGTGTGTGTGTGTGTGTGTGTGTATCTCTTATGAAAAGAATTCTGCATGAAGAAGCCCACAAAAGTGTGGCTATATTATTTACGATTTGCTCTCAAACACTCACTAGAGACAGCATGAAGGTGTACGTTCCTTTTAACCTACCTCTACGGGAAGAGAAAGATAACATGTATCTACCACTCTGGGAAGATAAAAATAATAGGTGAAGTTCCCTGAAAAGGAGCACACATTCTAGAAGGAACAAATGCAAATAATGAAAACGTTTGATAATTATATAAGCGACATTATAAATTAATTTTTTGTGTAAATGTATAGCTGTTGGATGATGACTGGAGTGTCCTATAGACTTGTTAGACTTTGTCTGTTTAGCTCTCTAGGAATTTTCTAGTAAATTATCCCAGTGCTGACACTTTCTCTAACTCAATCTCAAGGATAAATTCAGCTACCTACAAACTTGGTTCTACAAAGCTGATTCAGGTGAGTGAGTAGCAGAACTGTGTAGTGATCCCTGATGGTGCTTTAGTGACCTTGTACCTGTAAGCATTCTAGTTCTTCCTTGTCCTTAGATTACAAGTGCCCAATGACCTTTCTATAAGGGTTAACCTGTGAGGTGGTCAGCATTGGTCTTGCAAAGCCAGTACCCCTGGTACCTTAGGGGCCATGGATGCTATTTTTACATCTCATTCTGTTTGCAGAACAAGCTTCTCCATATCCTCTTCTGTTTGGAATCTTCAGAGTGGGGGTGGGAGGTAAAGCAGAGGTATGGCATGTGGTAGAGGAAGAACTCGCAGATGAGGTAGAAGATACAGGTGTTCCGAAGCATGAAGCCACAGGTCTTCACTCTGGATGTTCAGAGAACCAGGAGAAAACAGGAGCAGAGGCTAATGGAGATGATAGGGCCCCTGTGCAGGACCTTGAGGGTGATCTTCTGACTCATGGGATGTCCATCAAGAAGTCACCCTCTTTGGACGAAAAAGGCAGATGGTTCCACTGAAACAAGGCCTGGTTCAGAAAATTTACAGCAATCTTAACTATGCTTCCCTAGGCACACAACTGTTTCGTTTTGTTGTAAAATTCATATTTGGCAGCTCATTTAATTTTCACAAAATCCCAGCTGGCAGGTATTTATTATATCCCTAAATCACACATTTAGAAGGTTTTGATATGTTGCCTTATGTGGTGAAAGTGACACGTGGAAGTGTCAAGGTATGAATTCAGGTCCTGAGGTTTCAAAGTGCAGAAGAGGGCGTCCTGGAGGGCAGCTTCTGGACCCCACAGTCACATGGAGCCTGCCACTCATTCTACGTACCCAGGTTCCAAGAGTAGTGTGGGCAATCGGCAAAGTTATTTTGTCCTCTACTGGGCAATTGTGTATTGGAGAAGGGAGCTAGTTATTTTGGTAATCACGTACACCAAAAAGTCAGAATTGATCCCTGAAGTCACATTTCTCAGTACGTGGCAGACATAACCATCAAAAGCTATGATCAAGAAACTCCTAGGCTCCTTCCTTGTCCAGTCTGACTAAAAGAGCAAGTTGGTTGCCAGGGGAAAGAGGGTGCCAGGCTCCAAGCTCGTTTGCAGGTTTGTAAAGGTCTGCAGGTTCCCAGGGCTGGACCACTAAGCCCTCTGACTGCTTTGCCATGACTAGGTCTTCTCTTTTCCCCTGCAGCCTGGAGAGTGGTCTATAATACTTGCTCTTGCAGATCAAATACAGCTGTTGAGTACAGCGGGTCCAAGGCTGCATCTCCTGGAACACTTCATTATTTCCTGCTCATCGATATATTTTTTTTATTCTCAGAAATTGGCTGTATGTTTTTGCTGGGGCTACCCCAACCAGGTTCCACAGACAGAATGACTCGCTCTTGTCAAGGCTGAAATTTCAAGATCAAGGTACAGGTAAGGCTGGTTTCTTCTGAGGCCTCTTGCTAGCTTACAGCCTTCCAGCTGGGTGTTCATGTGGTCTTCCCTCTGTGTTCATCTGCATCCTAATCTCCAACTTCCGTAAGGTCACCAGTCATATTAAAGCCCTGCCCATAAGACCTCATTTAACTTAATTGCCTCTTTACACAATGTATCTCCAAATACGATCACATTCTGAGGTATTGAGAATTTCCAGCTCCAATACATGAATTCTGAGGGACACCATGCAGCCCAAATTGTGGCCATTGGGTATTGTAATTCCCAAGAAGAACTTAGAGAATGTCTATAGGTGACTCATTTCTCAGTTTCTCAGATATATGGAGGGTAGGGAATTATCTTTGCCTGAGTTCTCCTGTGTCTCAGTCACTTTCTAGTCACTGGAACACAATGCCTAACCCACGATTTAAAGGTAAACAGTTTTGGCTCACAGTCACAGTCCATGGTCATGTGGCTCCAAGGCAATACTGGCAGGCGGAAGAGCCTGGGCAGAAGAAAGCTGCTTACCTCATGGCAGCCAGGAAGCAGAAGACAGAGGAGCAAGGGAGGGAAATCTGCCCTTCCAAATCACACCCTCAGCGACCTGCCTCTCCTGGCCAGACCCCACTTCCTAACTGCACATTTAAATATGGATTTTTCAGTGTATCAATCCACCAAGGAGAACAGTGCCCTCATGATCCCATCACTTTCCACACACACAAGAATTTGGGAGGACATTTTAGATCGAAACCATAACACCTTGTATTGGGGGAAATATATTTTATTATCCAAGCCAGACCACATTCCATAGTGAAAGAGGGAGTTATTGATATCATAATGCCAAGAAAATAGGAGTAAACTAGGAACATCCCCAGGTAAAACAAGATATATAGTCTCCATATCTGTACACAAAGAACCACAAATTTCCAAAGATTTCCACATACAGATGTGCCTGTTGGAAGGAAAGGACTATTTGTACATGCTTCCTAGACTTCTAGAAGAAAGAATGATGGCGGCCCAGGCTGACAACCCTCCTTTCTAATTTGTGGATCCAGCCAGTGAACTGTGCATTGCTGTGCTTTAGTTCTGAGGCTCCCTTTCCCTGTTATAAAGTGTTGGAGTTTGTGTTATTCAGTTTTGTTATCCCTGAAACAAAATATCTAATGCTCACTTCCAAGAGGAAAGGTTTATCTTGGCTCACAGTTTGTAGAGGTTTCATTCCAGTCAGCTGGCTCCAAGCCAGGGCAGCATGCCACAGCGGCGTGGCAGAGGAGCGGCGGCCACAGCACGATGGACAGGAAGCAGAGTGAACCAAGGCAGCGGGAGATGGGAAGGCAGGGAGACTCTTCCAGGTTATGCCCACAGAGACCCACATCTTTCAAACAGGCCCTACCTCCTAACGGCAAGTCAGCCAAAATGTCCCTATAAGTCATTCACCTTCCAGAGGTCCCACCTACGATCCCATGAGGCTTTGTAGGGGGACATCTAGATATAAACCGTAACAGAGTCCACCAGGCTCCAATCTGAGTTCAGCCTCTCACAGCAAGTAACAGTACTGCCCCTTTTAGGAGACGTCGTACCCACTGGAGGAAGGCACCAGCCTCACAAAGCATATGGAGATGAGTGGGGATATTTGTATTCTAGTGATGACTGAGGCCAGGAGGCAGCAACACTCCCATTGGGTGGGAGGAAATAATGTGAAGCCTCTTCCCAACCCTGACCACTCAGACTGGTCCTGACCATGCCGCCTGGGCACCTCAGGCAAACCTGAGCGCACAAATGCAGAGTATCAAATTTCGGACTCGTAAACACTAGGAAAGCTAACTGGAAAACCTCTGTGGGCAGGGAAACTCTTGCTAGCTGGCCTGAGTCCTTAGCGAAAACAGAAATTAAAACTAAGCAACATCCTGAGCGTGATGGAATGTGCCTATAACCCCAGCACTCCGGGATGCTGAAGTAGAAGGATGAAATGCTCCATGCAACATAGTCACTTAGCGAGACTCTGCCTCAAAAATAAAGAATAAAAAGAGCTACGGATATAGCTCATTGTAAAGGCCTTGGGTTCAATACCCAGCACCCCCCCCACACACACACACACAACCTAAAGCAACAGTATAAATTTATAGGCAGAAACTTTAATTGGAAAGTAAGAAAAAATAAATGACTCCAGTTTGAGTAGCAGCTATAAAGGGCACAGGCTAATGAAGAGGATCAGACTGGCCCACCCACAAAATCAGGAGGCCAGTTTTTAAGGATTAGTTGGGGTGGGCCAGCATCCAGGAGATCATAATCTCATAGCCACTCTCATGGCTCTGGAGGAACCCTTATGGCTGGAGAGGCAGATCCACTCCCATGAAATGATTGCCTCTGTGTGTGGTGATCTCAGCCCTGCGAAGCTCCATTTTCCTGTGTTCCAGATGACTAGGGCTCAGGACCATGGCTAGAGACTTCCAGGCATTGCTCCAAGGGGAAGAGGAAAGGACAGAACTAGGCGTCGTACAAACTGGTGATCAGATGGGCCTCTGAATCCTGAAAATTACTTTAGTTCTTACTTTGGTGTCCTCAATCTGGGAGGAAGATGAGATAGCTAGATAAGTTTAGGGCTAATGAACTTTGTTCTGTCAACTTCTTAAAATGAGTGTCGTGCCTGTATCCAAATGAGGTAGGAGAGTAGAGTGTGGCTAAAAGTGGCCAGGAAAGTAGATGTGACCTGTTAATTACAAGATCCCAAACAGATAGGACTTCTCTGGAGAATGGCCTAGACCTGACATCAGCCTGAGGCATGAGATCTCAATACTTCTTCTCAGGACCTGGATGTAGAATTTCTCACAAGTTTCCTCGAGATTTGGACACTATAAAATAAAGGAACGAGGAGCTGGTGCTATCATATCTTTTCATGATAGCCCACACCATGTCTCTTGGGTATGTTACATATTTTTATTTTCTTTTTCTTTTCCTTTTCTTTTTACTTTTTCTTTGTTTTTCCTAAGCTTGCTCTGCAGAGCCAGTTTCTCCCAATCTCCATTTTGCCTTTTAAATAGACTTTGTCACTGTTTTGGGCTCATTTCGTTCAATTCTTTGTTTGAAGTGAGAAGTACTTAGAATCTAACTCCAGAAGGAAAGACAGGCAATCCAGAGCCCTGTAATGTTTTTCTGGAATACAGTTACCTGACAACACAAAGTTTTAGGGTAATAAAGGATACAGAAATGAAGATCAAGCTTTGTCCTGCTTTTAGTTACCCAATTGAGCATCTGTAAGCCTAAGCAAAGGGTCACAGGTTTTAGTAAAAACTGCTTTTAAGTCTCTTTTAAGCCTTGAAAAATCTCCAAATTGTGAGTGAAGGGGCCAGGAATTTGTTTGTCCTTTGTCCCTATGGTGGTTTCTAACCACATCAAAAACTTAGGACAGTAATGTTGCTGTTCTACTTATTCTGTCTCTGTCTAAAACAAAACCTACCCTCTTTACCCTGTTCTTGCCCCAGAAAATCACCAAGTATAGATTAAAATTTCAGTCTTGTATTGAATCTGGTCTCTGCTGCCTAGTATTTGTGTGGCGTGGGGCCATTTAGCTGAATGTTTTGAGTCTCATTTTCTTCATCCATAGAATAAGAGAGATAGTCACTCCCCCCACCTTTCTCAGAGCATTCTCCCCCCTACAGAGCAACATTTATAAAATGCTTTCCAAAATGAATTTTCTGTACCTCAGTCAGTTGTTGCCAGTACGAGCAAATGCATTCACACGGGAGAAATCATGCCCGTTGTGAAATGGCTTGATCTTTCCTCTGTGCTTTACTGGGACCAGCAAGGAAGAGAGAGAGAAAGGGCCCGTCCCTGGCAATTCAGTTCTGCTCCTCTCGCTCTCCCCCCACCTGCCCCTTATTCTCATGACAAATGTGGGTCCACAGAGAACGGGTTTAAAACAGCAAGTCTGACCAGCTCTCCTCCCTTCGCCTGGTCCATGGCTCTGCAAGAAAGGCCCTATTTGAATTCCTTCCCTCCCCCAAAACTAGCACGTCCTATCTTTGCCCCCAGGGAACAGGGGCCTGAGGAGTCCTGTGATTTTATTCCTAATTGCATGGAAAGTTTTGGAAACAGCAGGAGCACATACAATTCTAATCTATTTTAAGCCCCCATTAATTTCCCTCTTTTCATTTATAACTTGCTCTCCTTTCTCTGTAATGCTCCCTTTTCCCTGATGAGTTTGTAAATTCTCCTTTTTATTCCCTTCCACCCCTCGGCAGGCATTAATTCAATCTCCAGGGACATTTTTGCATCTCCCTTTAAATCTTCCTGGGAGCCCAGTACGTCTAGAGAGAGGAGTCAGAGGTGGCCTAGAGACAATGAGAACAGGCTGACTCCCAGCTCTGGCTGACTCTCTAGCCCTGTGTGTCTCACCTCAAGATTTTTCTATGTCAACAAGTCACTCTGTGACCGAATCTCATTGCCAGTAAAATGGGATTCAAGGTACCTGCCCTTTGCAGACTTGGCGGGTGCATTGTATAGAGCAGTTAGTTAGAGGGGGCCTCCTGTCCCTCCTCCGACTTTCCAGGATTATACTTGGCGGCTCCATTCTCTTGGGTGGTGGACATCAATTTGCAATTACTACATTCAAGTGCAAGACACATCAGATGACTTAATGTTTCCAAATCAAGTTAAATGGAACAGTCAGCTCTCTCTTATTAGGGCATTGAGAAGCTAAATCATAATCACACTTGGCCTCTCCAGTGAAAAACAATTCAGAGGTGCCAGGGATCACACCTGTGCTCAATATCCAAGACTGGTCCCCAAATCTTTGGCCCACAGCAGTCACCATCATGGGCACCAACACGTGGACACTCAGGTCCTTGCCCCCAGTGCACACAGAGCAAACCTCCAGGGTAACTGCTCACCCTGAGAGCCGCAGGATGTCCAAATAAGGATGCCTCCCTGTGCAGCGGAATCACATTTTCCACCTCTAGCCATCCCTCCAACTACATCCATCTTCCCACCTATTGACACTGCAACCCCAATCCCACGCCACGTTGTTTCAAAACTCCTTAGCAACAGGTCGGCTACGTTTATTACGTGAAGAAAAGCCTTTCAGGAAGTGGACTTGGTGCAGTGTCTCTTTTGCACATTCCATGAAAATAAATCCAGTAACAGATTCGAGTGCTGCTGTCTGACCTCCAGCTGTGCCTCAAAGCCTCCACTCCCTCCCTTCCCATCCAGCTCGGCACTGATGCAGGCCCGATGCCCGCTGTGGGAAAGAGGCTCCGCTCCACACCCTCCCACCGCTGGCCTCTCCAAGGTCCCTGTCCCAAGTGGAGGCAAAAATGGTCACCACCTTGGCAGGCAGCCCTGCGGCGTCGGCCTTCCGCATGTTCAAGTCCCAAATGCTGCACTTACAGACACCCGACCTTGGGGTCTCTCACCTGCAGTCCTCTTCTTGATCTGGCCTCTTACAAGCGCATCCTTAGTTTCTGTTCTACTCTCTGCCAGGATCATCTTGACATCCCGGGCCAGGGTCGGCATCTGGCCTGCCACATACTCACCACCACCAAATCCTGCAAGAGTAGGCTTCCCCTGACACATCGCCAGCTCTTCTTGGGAAGCTTTATTCCCAACTCTCAAGCCAGGCCCAGGTCCCAGCTACACCCAAACTCCCGGAAACACACGGTAGGTTCTCCCTGCCATGTGCCTTGACATCCAGCCTTCTTACCATTTCTTACCTCTCTCTCTAAAGAAATCCTTATTCTAAAACACTTCAAATCTCCCTCCCACCTTACCCTTTTTTCTAATTTTTATTTCTCTTAGTACATATTTGCAGCACATAATGATTACAACCATTGTGGGGGGTTGGTACATGCACATAAAACATCTGAATTCTTTTTATTCCCCTTCTCCTCTCCCCCACCCTCATCTCTTGGTCCCCTTCCCATTTGCAAAAGAGCTACCTTCCTGTTTCCTATTATCTATATCTTATTTCGCTTTTTTGTTTGTATCTTGGGTTTGTCTTATAAGAGAATCATGCAATACTTAAGCTTGTGTGTCTGATTTATCTCACTTATCATTATGGTCTCAATGTGCAGACATTTTCCTACACATGACTCAAACGTAGCCTTCTTTATAGCAGAGTAGAACTCCATTGTCTATAAATACCATATTTGCTTTATCCATTTATCTGTTGATAGACATAGAGGCCACTCGAGGACTAATATCTAGAGTATATAAATAACCCAGTTCAGTCTCAGGGTCGTCTATAGGAGTAGCAGTTGGCGTGTCACTGCTATTATGCTGGGTCACCCCTGCATAATTGGTGACCCAGTTTTGCTCTCATCTTTGGGAGCTCATGTCCTTTAGTACCCAGTTGCCAGTGTAGGCGGCAGTGTCAGGCAGTGATAAGAGCAAGTGGTGGACGTGCATAAACTCACGCATTGGAAGCAAGCATGTAGGTTCTTTGAAGAGATGACTCTGGAGCAGAGATGCAGCAGTTCCGGTGCCCCAGCAGTGTCTGGGGAAGAGCACCCCAGGAGGCGAGGACTGGCTGGGACTCCCACTGACGCTGGAAAGATAAGTAATATATCATTTATATCTGAATCTACACCTACGGAAGATGAGAAGCAACTTGATGACATAATGATATAAAGAGGAAAATTCAAGGAAATAGTTAATGCACTCGGTTAAATTAGTTGCTTTCTCAACTAAACTAATCCAAGTTTAATTTTCAATCATCAAATTCCCTTTCAGTATTACAGGGAAAAATTACTAATATAGCTTTGAGTCGTCACCTAGACCCACTTTCCTGGTGGCTCCCCTTGCTGCCTGCACTGTTAGAGGGTCCTAGTCTTAACATTCTAGTGAAATACAGATGTGTGTGGGTGTGTGTGTGTTTTACTTTCATACAGATTACGAGTTTTCAGTTGCAGTTGCTAGTGTAAACTTGTATTGCTTTCTGAAACCTACAAGTATCAGTGAAATGATTGCAAAATCTAAACAACCCAAGGGGCCAGGCACACGACCACTTTGTAGAGGGTCTACATGTGCAGGGCGTTCTGGGCTCTGGAGAACAGCAGCATCCACGCCTACAAAAAGCATTCCAATTAGGGAAAAGGAAAGAAGAAATGTGGTGCTGATAAAACATGCTTGTAAGACCTTTGCCCATACTGTCCCTCTGATCACATGAGACAATGTTCTCTCTAAGACCCCAAGCCTGTGTTTCTCCTGATGGGTTAAACCAGATCCTAAAATATGCCAAATCCAGCAAAGAGAGGTGGGGATGGGGGAGAGACAGAGAAAAAGAAAGGGAGAAGAAGAAAGAGGAAGAGGAAAAGAAGGGAGGAAAAAGGGAGGGAGAAGGGAGAGAGAGAGGGGAAGAGAGAGTGAGAAATGAGAAAGAAAGAAATGAAGCATGAGAAAGAAAGGAAGAGAGAGAGGGAGGGAAGAGAAAATGAAGAGATGAAGGAGAAGGAGAAGAATAATTCTTCTTTGGCTTGTTTAGCAAGGGCATTGTATATTGCTATTGTCCCTTCTGTGAATACTTTTTCTTTAATTCTCTTATATGGGGTCACTACTTTATTATGTGTTTATGAATTAATTTTCTACCAAAAATATTCTTAGAGAGGCATTTTTTTACTTTTCTTTAAATAACTAAATAAAACAAATATTTTCAAACTTTCAAAACTAGCCCTTTTTTATTCTTTCATTTGAATAGTCCTTAACACCTTTCAAAGTGTTTGTATACACTGACCAGCCAGTATGTGCTAGGGTATGCTACAGTAATAAACAACTCCAAAGTCCCCAAAGTCCAATGTAATAAAAGTCTTATTTATGCTATATGTCTAACATGGATCAGCAGGAGGCCTCTGCTCATTTTAGTCACTTAGGGACCCAGCCTGCCAAAAGCAAGATTCATGTCACTACAAGCTTCTACAGTCACTAGTTCAGTGAGAAGCGCTTGAGACAAGTCAACCACTGATTCTTAAAGTTTCTATCTGAAAGCAACACACAGCACTTTTGACCACAGTTTGTTGGCCAAAGCACTTTATATAGCAATAGTTACTCTCAACATGAGCAGGGGATGAAACTCTACCATGCATCCAACGGAGAAGGTCCAGAAATACATTTTTGAACTGTATTAATTGAGCAGCAAAACGCCACATTAAGTATCTACCAGAGGCAGGACGGGAAATCTTTCCCATTAGCCTAGGAAGAAACTCAGACTCAAAGATTTAGTGATTCTCCAATATAATCTAGCTATATACCAAAAAGCAGAAAGAGAAGTCCTGTTTTCCTACATGGTAGTTTAATGTCTTTCCATTACAGCAGACTCTCGATCCTTGGCCTTAGTTAAGGCATTTCTTTCTCAACTAATTTATTTGGTTGCAAGGGATATTTGAGTGACATCATGTGACAGCTGTGCCACAACCTTCTTTTATTATACACACACAGTTTCTGGCTGTGATTACAGTGCAGAAAGCACAGATTTTATAATCATTTGAATTTTTGCATTTATTTTAATGACCTATTAAAGTAATGCTATGGTTGATGCAATCAACTAAACTATTTAAGGTTGTTGAAAATAATGAGTCCCTCGAAGCAAAAAAAAAAAAAAAAAGTCCATTCAAACATCATCTGCGGGTGTTAAGGCAGAAGTCTCTAGGTGCGGGGTGCATCCCCCAAATGTCCATGTGCTAACAGCCAAAGGGAAAAGAAGCATCGCGGAAAATTTCTGTGAGTCTGAGAATTTGAGCAACAGCGCTCCAAATCTCCATCAGCACTGGTTTGTTACAATGTGAAAGGAATCCTTTGGCCAGGAAATGAGATGATGCTTGGGGCAAAATGAGTTTTGACCAAAATGAAATATATATCAGGTAATAACAAAAGATCTGGATTAATCTCAAACACAACTAATAGTTCAGATCATCTTATTAAAAATTGGGGGTAGTGTTTCCTCTCCTTCTCATCATACCTTTTTTTCAGAGTTAGAATAAATTCCTTGGATAATCGGCATCCCAGTCTTTAGTTAACAGATAGATTTGCGTAACAATAATAAACCCTTTTTTTGGGGGGGTGTGCATGTGCTTGCATTTCTAGGGGCCCCTGGGATGAAATTACAGTGAAAAATTCAAAGGCAGTCTATTTTTCTCAACTTGCCTGAAACTGGTTTCACACACCTTCATTTTAATAGGAATCAAATGAAGGATGCTGACTCATTAAGAGGCTGCAGTGAAAGGTGCGAATTCCTAGCTGGCGGCTATGCGTAACTATAGGTTAGTATTTCAAAAAGGCAAGAAAATAATTTTAGTTAATGTTTAAGGGATTCTATTTGAAGCTTAAACCTGGAAGATTTGTTTACAAGGGCTTTCAAAATTGAGGAATATTTCAGGCTGTTAGAGCACTGTAAAAAATATATTTCATTCAAAAACACTCCTGCTAGTGAAAGTGAATAGATATACTTTCAATTTCATTTTTTCACCAGTATAGTGATATCTAACTCGTAAGGTTTGGTCAATCATCATGGTCATCGTTATAATAAAATACTAAGAATTTACTAATGGTTTTCAATTTTTTTTTTTTACTTTTAGTCACAAAATTCACTATTAAAATATTATCTGACATGGAAGTCTTCTGTGTAAAACATATACATGAACAGAATTGCTGTTTGAAGAGAAAGTAGAGACCCTGAACCCCACCAGCTCTCCCAACTCCAGGCCCACACCCACCCCAGCTTGGGCTCCAAAGAGCGTATTTAGAAAATCATGAGTCTGTATGATCTTTCACTGGGGTCTGATGTAGGTAAAATTTCTGACTACACAATGCTCCTCTCACACACGCAGTCAGAACTTCAGAACAGACGTTTTGGCAAATATACTAAGTATGTATTGTTAGTTTCTCCTAATAGCAGTAACTCCTTTTACTGGTTGCTTACCCATTCGTTCAGAATTTTACGCATATCATTTCTTATCTTATTTCAACTCTACGTGATTGACATTATTATCAAAATGAGGAAAAGAACAAGGCGTGATGGCACATATCTACAATCCCAGCACTCCGGGAGGCCAAGGCAGAAGAAATGCAATTTCAAGCCCAACCAGGGCAATTTAATGAAAACGTGCCTCAAAAAATAAGAAAGAAAAGTCTGGAGTTGCAGCTCGGCGAAGGGGTTTTGGGTTCAATCCCCAGAAACACAATCAATTAATGAGGAAAAACATAAATGATACAAGGAGATAAGAGAGCTCTTGAATCAGCGGCAAAGCTCAGGTGTGAACCTGAGTTAGCCTTTCTTCAAAGTTCAAGCTGCTCCCACTTTGCCACTTTTCCCAAACTGGACTCCCACGAAAGTTTTGTATACTAAGTTTTAAATTCATTGAAAAATTTTCATTTTGCAATAGCCCAAACCCTTAATGTGTGGATATTCCAGGTCATCTCAGTGACAGCCTCAGAACTGAGCACCCTCCCAAGATTTCCACGCTCTTGTTTGCTTTCGTTAGCAATTACGTGGTTGCCAAGTGGTGCTACTTTAATGGCTCCTGCTAATGAGAAAAGAACAGAGGTGAACTGAATAGGAAATGATGTGTTCACGCCAAATGAAGGCCAAATGACATCACAGCAGGCTCTACAAAGTAGTTCAGAGAGAGGAAAGCAGTGTGCAAATAGAGTCAGTACACAGAGCAGTAATGCGGGCAGGTGGCGCTCGCAGGCACCAGGGCTGCCGCAGCCAGGACCGAACTCGAGCCGCAAACTGTGATTGAGCTTCCGCCAAACGTTGCTCAGCACAGCAAGTTTGAATTTTATTGTGTTTGCATTTAGTTGGGTAAGTTGTTCTGGGTGTGTTTGAGCTCTTGCCATGAACAGCTTATGTCTAGTTTTATGGTAAGCATATTTAAGCAACATAAAAATAATGTAACAGAGGACTTAATCCTTGAATAATCCTTTTTATTTTCTTGAAAGAAGATCCCTATACATTGCTCAAGTTTGAGGGTCACTGCACAGAATGAATGGGTGCAGCTACTACGTTTGCTCTTGGGAAACAGTCAGATTAAGAATCGAAAGACTGGTCAATTCCACCAAATGATTGGTTAAATTATTTTGATTTTCTTTTTTACAGATTCACTGAGCCCTCATGAGAAACATGAATATAAATTTTGCTACTCAAAACGGCCATGTGTGCGTGGTGTGTGTGTGTGTGTGTGTGTGTGTGTGTGTGTTCACGGGAGTGATGTTTGTATACTAGAAAAATTCCAGTCAGATATCTCTTCTTTGGCTGTAGCAATTAATACTAATTTTATCGAGTTATTATTAATCCAAAAACTTTATCCTTCCTTGAAGTGTTTAGTTCAATTTACAAATCTTAATTATTTTACCTTTAAATCTAGCAAAGAATGGAAGGGGAGAGGCATTTTAAAAAGAACGGAAGAAAAAATGGAAATAGAACTTTTACAAATGGGGAGGGGAAGAAGAGCTGACAGGAGCAGAGAGGGCCAGCAGGGGATGGGAACGAAAAGTAGAATTAAGGTGTGTTACGTACATGTACAAACTACCCGTGACAAACGTAATCATTACATACTGCAAACACATAATAAAAAATTTTAAAATCTAGCAAAATTGAATCATGTTTTGGTGAAGAAAGTCTTTTGTCTATGTTCAGTACCATTTACAAAGTTAGTTAAGCTCCCTTACAAATTTTAAACTATATTTAGAGTTACAGTATATTCAATTTTCCTGTTTAAATACATTAATTGTGTAACTAAATAGCTCTCCCTATACTTAAGTAATTTTTATAAGTCTAATAAACTCAGTTTTTAAAAATAAATTTTAAATTCCCTTAAATACTTAAACACTGAATATAAAATTAGTAAGATTTCAACCAAAAGTTGTAGGGCTAAATTAATTACTTAATGATATACTTTAAGTTGAAATGACAAAAAAAAATTATTGTAAAAAGCTGTTCTTGCTAAGTTTTAGTAGTAGCTAGAACTTCAAATTTTTCCAGATTCCTGATGCAAATACCAATACTATGGTTTTTGGTCTTTTAAACATTTCAATAGTTAATTCAAAATCTTATGAGTTTTGAAAGATACTCACACAGTCCAGAAACAATTATGTTACCCACACAGTTCAGAGGGATGTATCTGATCCAGTTGCGGTCACTAGACTCCATGATTCCAGCTGCGACACTGACTGAATACCTGCCTAGCGTCACTCACCACAGTTATGCCCAAAGCTTGTAGGGTGGGCTCGCACATACACGCCGTTTGCTTGTGGTCAAGATACGCCTTGTGTGATTCTTCCCTCTGCCCCAGAAGAATGCATGCCCAGCCCAGGTTCACTTGCCTGGACTGTACTTTTGTTTCTTAAAATATATGAATGAACAATGAGACCTGTAACATTTTGCTTAAGAGTAATGAAAAATGTTGACTTTGAATATTAAAAATAAGATAGGATCTAGATCATGTGCCAAAATATCAATACTTTGTACAATTCAGATTCTAGGCTCCTGAAGTGTAAATTGCTAGAAGAAACTTGGATCTAAGAGCTCAGGAGTTTTGAAACTGCCATCCACAATTCAAGTGGAGATAAAAGAATTGTGGGGAGAAAGGATGACTGGATCAAGCATCGGTTCTTTTAAAAAGGGGTCTCTTTAAACAAAAACCCTCATTAAAGTGACCTTGATGAATACTGAAGGAAATTACACGTGAAATTCCTTAAATAAAAATTTATTTAATTTAAAATATATATATATATGAATGAATTTCCCGACTAACTCCAAAGACTTTCCTATATGTCATAACCTTGCATTCTTTTCCCAATACAGTGGTACCTCAGTACTCATCATTAATTTGTTCCAGGAGGTACAACAAGTACCAGAAATGATGAGTACCATGCTGTAGTGAGTGACCTAGTGAGTCACAAGGCAACGGACACTGACAAGTGCTAGCTTACACATGGAGTACCAAAAAATGCCAGGTACCAGAACCAAACTGGCACGTCAGAACACATCAAGTACCAAATTCAATGAGTTTCAAAGCCATCAAGTACCAACGTATGACTGTACTTCTCATCTTTTAAAACAGAATTCTGAATATCTCGTGTGACTTGCTAACTACTCAGTCACAACTTTTTAGGGTCGTTTTTCTAACAGAACCCACTTCCAAGACTCATAGAAATTAATTTAGAAATCTAGCCCAGTTATTTTTCAAAATCTTGTGTTTATTTGGAACTCTTTGTTCCATTATAATGTTATTTAGAACTGTGAGCAAATAAAACAGACAAGTTTCATGTTCCCTCATTTTAAAACAATGTGGACCTCAGGACATGAGATCATAGGAAAAGTTTCTCCAATTCTTATTTTTATGGTCTTGGCCATCAGACATGAGCGATCACATCACCCTGGCTCGCAGGGATAAGGTTGGTCTTCTGGCGGTTGTAGTAATAAACTATGGTCATGGTACTTCGCATGACTATTGAGCCATATACAAAATCCAAGTATAATCTACAAGTAATAGTGAATGGTGACATGGGATGTAGTGATTGTTGCAGAAGACTATTAGCTGTTGTGAAAAATTTTATTTTCCTTTTTTTTCTGGGCATGTAGTTAGACCACATTTCCCAGGCTCCTGGCAGTTAGATGTGGCCATGTGACCTGGTTCTAGACAATGGAAGATGGACAGCTATCATGTGCCCCACTCCCAGAGCTACCCCATAAAGAGAATGGCCATACTCTGTCCTCCATGTCCTTTCCCCTTTATGGTTGACAAGAAAGAACACAACCCAAATACAATTGTGACAGCTGCAATTTGAAAATGGTGCATATTTCATCAGCCTCGGGGCCCTGAGTCCTTGAATAGTCCCATGAATGAGGGCCACTCTGTTAACCTGGCGTACTGTTACCTATCAAAAACACAACATGTCCTTTGACAGAGCCGTTATACATTTGGAGAGGTAATGCTATGGTGGCTCACTTTAACTATGTTAACAATTACCAGGATCAACCCATCTCTGTGTCCCTTAACTTGAACTTCTCTCAGTGTATCCCAGCCATCATTAATTTCTCAAGCAGAAGGTGTCCACTGGCCATGTCTCAGAAGGATGCGAGCACGGGGCGGCCAACAGGGGTCCCCACTGCACCAACGCACAACTGCCCCCAACTGGCGTCCTTTCAAAGAGGAGTGCCGTTTATGACTTACAAACTGAGGCTTTTCCCGATGGTGAAAATGATTCCTGAGTTTTGGAGGCAGGACAACTGTGCACAGAGTATCAAGCTTCCTCACAACACAGATGTGGTCACACACAACCATGGCATGGTTGTTTAATAAGTCAGCAGAGTACATTTCCATCATGGAAGTAGCCCATGGTGGGGGACAGGTGTGACCCCCTAGGAATCAGAGCCAAAGGCCCTTTCAGCCTCGCCAAGAGGGGTGACCAGAGTGGGCTGGCCTTTACCATTGGAGCCATCCTATCCGGGAAGAGATCTAAAACTCTCTATAGACTTGCGCACACGAGTAACCGCGTTTCCCATTAGAGGAGCACTTGCACGTGCTATTTCCTCCCTCCGAGTGCTCCCGCCCTGCCCCCAGACGACTGAGTCCTGACATTCTTTAACATTTGGGTCATGATTCTTCCATTCTGTGAAGCTGATGACCCCTCAACATGGGTTAGCTTGTCCTTTCTTTGTTTTTCCATAGTGCCATAAGCATATTTATAGGTATTAGTTTCGCATTTATTTTCTGTTCTTTCTCCCACCTGACGGTGACCTGGGGGCAGTGGTTGTGCCTTTTCTTTTACAAACCACCTTGTCTTCATCGTCTTGTGTCAAGCAAGAAATACGTGCTAACAAATTGATGAACATTTGTTTAATATTATATAGGTGGAACAACAAACTAATTAGCTGGAATTTAAATCCCCAACTACTATGTCACCACAGTTAGAACCTAACTATTTCATTAGTCACATCATCCCTGGATGTTTGATTTCTCCCTTTTAGCAACCCAATGATAGAGTTCTGCTTTATTTCCCAAGATAAAGACAGAACATGGAAAGCATTAAAGGGTTAAACGTGTAGCAATCTGTTCGACATGAAAAGAAAAAGATACGAAGAAATTTTAATAAAAATACAACCCTACCAGGACTTGGACTCATTACCTCTGCATATGAGGAAGACACCAGGCAACGTGAATTTACAGGTGTTAATTAGCCAACAGAGGGCTCCTCGATTGTTCCCAGAATACCGTACAAACATAGAGAAATAGCAAAATTCAATCAAAGCGTGTTCCCTGCCTCACAGGAAGGATTCGTGCATGCACAATGTCGTGCAAATCACGTTTAATTTACTGCATGTTTTTCTGCTTCCACCAAATTTGTGGAAGAAAATGGATCTTTCTCTGCTCATAGCTGTAAATCCCTGCATCATCAAAGTCCGCTCAGATCTAGATGCTCTTTCTCAACTAATGTTTGAATAACAACAGGAGAAATTCTCTGTGCAAATGTACTAAATAGCTATTCTCATGGAGAGCATTAATTTGGAAATAGAGCGTATTGCTCTGCAGAATAGGGTATATTTGGGTAATAGGCACATGGGTGGGACTTTATTTTGAACGCTACCACTTGCTGTGCTAGGAATTCCTTTTCTCTTCCATGAATTGAGAATTAACCATTATAATTGTTTGCATGAGGGTGATTTAAAATATATCCCTGCAGTCACAATTAATTAAACCATAGTCACTATTAAGCATAAGTAACACTTTGGGGGATATGTCTCTGCAGCATTAAACAGCCGGGCTAACGTTTCCCCCACAGCATCGATGTGTTTTCGCGGTGAACTGTGGACAGAGGCACAGGTGAGTTGAGCCTGTCAGCACAATTATGATAATTCAACCACATCATTTTCTAATTCCAGAGGTCACTCATGGAGCCCCCACCATTTTTCTAGATTGTGTTGTCCGCTCACTCTGAGTGTCCTAAACATGCAGACACTGTTCTATTCAGTGTAACACTTCCAGCTAACATATAAGCCAACTCTTCGGTCACACTTAGCATGTGTGAGGCACTGTGTGAATCACTTTTAAAATATGCTTGTTCATCAATTCAGTCTTCATATCAAACCTCTGAGGCAGGCACTAACCCATCTAACATATGAGGAAGCTGAGGCACAGAAAGCCCCGTAAATTCCTAAGATCCTGCAGCCAGTAAATGGCAGAGGTAAGATTCAAACTCATAGTCCGACTGAACAGTCTTCAAGCATGCTGCCTCCATTCCCCACACAGCTTTGTGGAATAAATGAATGGGACTCATAGAATCAGACTGAAATTAATGATATAGCTCATCCAAACAGAAAAAGGGTCACTGAGTGCCAATCATTGGTCCTTATCATGGGAGCTGCAAGCTCCTCTAGACGCCATGAGTTTTGTGACAAGGACATGTTCCCATTTGTTTCTGCTTGGTATTAATATTTTATGAAGTCCAGACTTTGCCTCCTGCTGGACGTCTTCTCCTGTATATTTTGTCCTGTGGGACGTCTGGAGTCCGTTCTTGTGCTAGTGAGTGGGGGTATGGCCACTGGTTTCCAAGGTCTCTGGACGCTGCCAAAGCGGCCCAGTCTCAGAACCTTACAGGCCCTCAGTCCCAGCGCTGACACTGAGGGACTGAGAAAGGGAGAGTGATCCGGGTCTGTGGTGGGGCGGAGGAAAGGAGGCTGCTGAAGCAGGTACTCAGGACCCCACCAAGCAGGGTCATTTCTGACACCAGGAAGAGGGGCGTAGCTGATTCTGCATGTTTCCAAGTTCTCCGCACTGAGGGAAAAGAGCCTGGAGTAATTCACTAATGAGTCTGCTTGGTCTAGTTATTCTGGTTCCAGTGGCAACCACACCAATTAACCATGTGTTAGGTTCAACCACATGAAATTGTTGATATGTGATCATGTTTTACTTATAAAAAATGGCAATTTTATATAGATCGCCCTAATAATAGCAGTGCTTATGTGATACCCCAAAAGCTAGCATCATGGTTTTTCAACATTAAGAAAGAGGAGGAAAATCCTACCAACTTCTTGCATTGATTACTCAATCATCTCATTAATATTCAGTAGTCATGAATTTACAGAAGGCACAGTAAAGTGCCAAGGCTGTACTGATAAATAACACGGGCAGAAAATGGAGACACCCCACGGTTAGCTGTGCGTGTGATGTGGGCCCTGCTTCCTCCAAGGCTGGCTCTTGATGGAAAAAATAGGTCGAGTTTATGTTGCTTGGCATCCATAGGTTCTTATGGAACTAGTAATAAAATATAATTAGAGCTTAATGAAAATTCAAATCTTTCTGTTGTGCATTCTCTTAAATGCTAGAGTAGATACAGGGGTGGAACAAACAGAGATCTTATTCTTAGGGACATTTTTACTCATTCATAAAATATTTCAAAGTACCTGGTATGTGCCAGGATGTGGTTATCTTTATTACTTTTCTAATTGCTGAGATAAAATACCTGATACCCAAAGTTAAAGGAGGAAAACTTTACGTGGCTCACAGTTTGCAGAGGTTTCAGTCCACACTTGGGGGCAGGCTGCAAGGCAGGGTGGCATGGCAGAAGAGAAACAGTCCATGGCAGGCAGAAGGCAGCAAAGCAGCAAAGTAGCAAGCAGCAAGTGACAAGCAACGATCCTCTTTCTGGCCCTTATATTCCATCCAGGCTACCTGCCCTTAATGCAGGTAGCACACATACCCACTCTGGAGTACCCTAAATCATACCCAGAACTATTCCAAACCACTCAGTGGATTGATTTAGTAATCCCACACCCTCTATCCCAGCATCACACACTCTAGATCCAGCCACCTCTGAAAAGCCCACCTATGACCACAAGGGGCTTTAGGGGGACAGCTAGATAAAAGCCCTAACAGTGGTCTGCATGCTTGGGGACATGTCAATGTTCGAAACAGGACAAATCCATCTTCACAGACCCTACATTCTAGCAGAGGAAGACAGATAATAAACAACAAGAGACCCTACAGTAAGAGCATCCCAGGAAGGTTCGAGGAGATTGAGAGAGGCGCATGTGACCGGCATTTATGGTAAGTAGTGAAGTACCTATCAGCAATCACACAATAAAAAACAATCCAGACTAGTGTTAGGCTCAACTACAGAAAAGAGCAGCCTTTTGACCCTGAGGGACTAGGATGCATTCTTTAAAAGTTGACAAAGTGGTAGTCAGTCCCCCAGTGAGTTTAATCACAGGATAACGTTCTGTAAATACACAAAGGCCACAGGTAGGCTCTAAATGGAGTCATTTAGAGCAAGGACCATGTAATGGGTTCGGGATCACAGCAGGAGAAAGTCATCCAGAAAAGGGTAGAGCCCTCCTTAGCAAGATACCAAGAAATGGAAGTGAGTGAGGAGGAAGAATAAAGTAAAAGGGAGGGTTGGGTAAAAATATAAATTCATGGAGTGAAATGGAAAGAAAAAAAGAAAAGAATCTGTTGTAGACATCCATTGACTTGAGGTGGAAGACTGGATTTTATTGTTTTTAGGTGTAAACTCGCCCAAACTAACCAGCTGCTGCCTGTCAGTCAGAGAGTAAGGACCGCTCAGGGGCCTGGCAGAAGACAACCACACTTTTATGTCCCCCTCAGGCCAAAGTTTGCTTTCTCTTACATTTCTCTTCCTAGCATAGCCTGGCTGAATGTCAGGATTGTTTGATCCTTCGCCCTACCTTGGACTATCACCCCAGGCAGCTATGTGCCCAACCCTCATCACAATCTTCCTCTGACTTCTCTTTAAAACCCAGGAGGGGAGGGGAGTGGGAAAAAAACTAGCAACAAGATATATCATATGCAGGTACAAGCCCCCTATGATGAATGTTATCACTAGGAACATCTAAAATATACCATTAAAATAAAATAAACTAAAAAAAAAATCCTTCTGTCTTATCAGGGCATATAAGTCTTACGTAAGAATGTATTGCTCCAATAACTCATAGAAGGTATAAGATGATGGTTGGAGGATCAAGCACTCTCCCCCAGCCCCCCCCACACACACCACTTAGGGTTAATGCTCTGCAAAGGATTCACTTGGTTATTCTTCTAAATGGGCCTGTGGTGATGGGGAGTGGGACCATGGACTGGGGATGAATTCAAGAACAGAAGATACTGCTTAAGAATATGAGGTCCCGGCTCCATGGTGGAGCAAGTAACAGCCTTGCCAGTTGGAGCAGCTGGCAATGGGAAAGTGGCTTGAGTAAGTACAGCAACATTTTTTCATGGAGTAATTATAAGATTGCATCAGAATAACTTGAAGTGTTTATTCCAATTCACATTCCTAGGTCCTGCCCAGGCCTCCAGAACCAAAGTTCCTTGGAGGAGGGCCCAAGAATTTAAATTTTAACAAGCTCCAGAAATGTTTCTAATATATGTATCATTTGAAAATCATTGGTGTCGATTTTAGTATTTTGGTGATTAAAGTCAGTCCATGAAAAGTGTGTATAAACCTGTTTGATCCAATCGTTATCATCTAAACACACACACACACACACACACACACACACAGAGTGTGTCTGGGTGGACCGCCTTGCCAGATGTCTTGGGCATGACGCCATAATGGAGGCTCAGGCTTGCAGAAAAGATCCAGTGGTCAAAAAAGATGTGAATCCTAGGGGAGAGCTGCTCTCTGAAGATCGCCTGTGAGATGGTACAGCAGAAATTAGAGAAGAAGGTATTCATATAAGGGAAGAGCAGAACTAAGCCAAGGAAGAAGAGTAAGAAATACAGATATTTCTGTAAGTGAGCCCAGTGTGAGTATTTTAATATCTAGGATGCTTTTCTCATGGACTAAAGGTGGAGGGGAGAGAAATCAAGATTTTTCTACTTCTGCAGGAAACTTAACTCTTCAGTGAAGGATGGTGAACCTACAAGGTCGTGGGAAGAGGAGGTGGAGAATGAGTGGGGCAGTTAAGAAAGTGTGGTCACTCCAGTCATCCCTCATTCCCAGGCATTACAGCAGGAAGCACGATAGATTTATAACTGAGAGAGCCATGTCCAGCAGACAGTACCAAAGTGAAAGTCTTGCTTCCTTCCTTCCTTCTTCCTCTCTCCTCCCCCATCCCCACCCGGCTCTCCTCGCTCTCCCTCCCACCCTCCCTTCTTTCCTTCCTTTTTGCAGAACTGGCAATTCTGGCAACTGAACCCAGGGCCTCTACACAGTTACGGCCCCAGCCAACCCTTTGTAAAATTTTGTATTTTGAGACAGGGTTTCATTAAGTCGCTAAGTTGCCCAATCTGGACTCAAACTTGTGATCCTCCAACCACAGCCTTTAGCAGTGCGAAGGGAGAAGAAGAGCGGTTGCTCGGCCGGTGTCAGACAGGATGCAGGCTCCCCTCCCGGATGGTCACATACACACACGGTGATCAGTGGTAGTCAAATCTTTACCACCAGACCCACAGTATGAAACATATTTTATGTTACAATTTAAGTAGCACCCTAACACACACACACACACACACACACAAACACACACACCCCAATTATCTTATACATACCTTTTGTAAAAGTCTCATGAAATAGCACTTACCCTTACTCGGTTCAAAGCACACAGAATCGATACCAGACACCTTGCACATGACTATATACCAGGACAAACATCTGGCCACCAGGAAGGAGAGGAATCCCACAGCCAGACCACCCTGATCCTGTTGATCTTTACTGTTTTTATTTATTTCATTAAGATAAAAATGCTAGTCTTGAATTATCTAATTAACTTCCTGAGTATAAAAATATTACTGTACAAGAGAAAGAAGACCTTTGAAGGAGGAAAAAAGACTATCTTCTGGGTTCTATTTTATTCATGTACAAGATGTGATCAAAAACTACAATGGATGTTTAAATTTTAAAAATTTATTACAATAAAAACACTGCCGTGATCCCCCTTTAAGTACTTCATTTGCTTCGAACACACACATCCCATCATTCTTGTGATTTCCAGAAGCAGTTAAAGAAGTTCTCTTTAGTGACTGTCTTTAGTCACACTGTCACGACCGCGTCCATGTCCTGAACAGGCTCAAAACATTTACCTTTCATGGTCATTTTGACTTTGGAAAAGCCAGAAGTCACACTGTGTCAGAGCTAATGAATAAGGTAGGTGAGGACACATCATAATGTTTTTATGTGACTGCCTTCCCATTGGATGGTATTTGGCAACAGAATTCACTGTAGTTTTTATCGCACCTCATAAAACACTCATGAAAGAGGACGTCCAGAGCTGCTTCACAAAGCGGCAAGAAGGCTAGGATAAGTGTGTTCAAAGGGAGGGGGCGTCTTCTGAAGGGGATTAATGGTGATATGTCTGTTACAGTAATAATTTTTTTTAATTTAGCTATTCACCATATATTTTGATCATCCCTGTATGCCCACTGAGCAAGCAGAATCATTTAGTTGAGTGGTGATACCTTGTTAACAGACTCTAACTGGAGGAACTCATCTTTAAAGCAACACCAAGGACCCTCTTTAAAAAGTCTTCTCTTGTCTCTACCACAGAAGGGACCACAGTCTGGGTCCGTGGACCTTGTGATCTGCTCTCTATTAACATGAATGCTTTGGCCAGTTTTCAATTCCTCATGTCTCTGTCTCTCTCATTAAACTGTAAGCTCCCAGAACAAACTCAAAGCCTTGGTCATTTCTTTCTTACCCAGGCCCAGGGCACTTAGCATCTGTCCGCTGAGTTTTGTTGGGTTTATCTGTGGGAAGCTTCTCTGGATTGAATTTGACTGAATGGAACCGATGTCCTGTGTGAACAATGTGAACGATGTCACATGTGTGGCTGAGGCACTCCGGCCAGCTGGTAGACAGAGCATCCACAGGAAGTGTCTGACGCGTGGTAAATGGCAGTGAGTGTTTCCGTGACCTTCCGTGGCCTTTTGTTAGAGTTCACAGCCATCCTGAGAGTCCACCTGCAACAGTCAGGCCCCACCATGCCTTTGTGCCGGAGAAGTAGATATTGACTTCACTTTGACAATTCGAAAGTCATTGGTTTTTGTTTTGTTTTGTTTTGTTTTCAATGCTGAGGATCAAACTCGGGGCCCTCTACCACTCAGCTACCTCTCAGGTCTTTGTATTTTGGGGCAGCGTCTCACTAAGTTGCCCAGTTTAGGCTCCAACTTGCAGTTCTCCTGCCTCGGGTTCCTGGGTGCCACCAGACAGGATTACAGGTGTGCACCTCCACGTGGGTTTTGAAAGTCATTGCTCTTCACTATAGGACAATAAACTTCCGCTCAGCCATATTTCTGGCAGCATTTTGTCGACCTCTATCTTCAGGTTTTTGAAGGTGGACTAAGACTGGGCTATGCAATATGGCCACCACTCATTGCACTTTGCTGTTAAGCAGCTAAAAGGTGGCAAAGTCACAGCTGAAATTGAGGCCATGTGAAATACTCTGGAGTTTGAAGACTGAAGTTTTTAGACCTTTGGAAAGAGGGAGGATGGTGAAGCAGGATGGGGCAGGAAAGGAAGAGGAGGAGCATGAGACTAAAATTCATTAAGATACGTTAAATGCATGTAGCAACTTCCAAAAGCAGACTCTATTATGTAATATTAAATGCACTAATAAAATATAATCAAGCAGTGTAAAGTTTCCCATTAGTAATTGTATATTGATTACACAGTGAGTCCCTGACATACAAAGGTCCAACAACAATTTTTTCAGTTTACAAAAGCAGCATACACTTCAACAATAGTGCAAAAGCAACACATGTTCGTAGAGACCCTACCTTGAATTTTGAATGGTGATCTTTTTCCAGGCTGGTGATATACAGTATGATACTATTTCACAGTCCTGGGCAGGGCCAAGGGGCTCCCAGGAGGGTGAACAGCCCATTTTCCACAGTGCGCTGTGTTGCCAAGCTAAAGTGTTCAGTAGATAAAAGGTATAAAACGCATTTTGAACTCATAATTTTTCAACTGACAATAAATTTTTCAGGACATAATCCCATCCTATGTCTGGGAGCATCTGTGTATTGAAATGATAAAATTTTTAAATTAATTTCATCAGTTTCTTTTTCATAGAGTGACTGCATTATGTGTGAGGCTCGTATCGTATTTCTAGTGGGCAGCGAGGGTCTATGAGCCGGACACAGACTGCATCTTTCCTTCATGTTCCAATCTCTTGCTCCTTAAAAAGCAGTCAGCTCCCAACACCTCCACCTGCTTCCCCTTCTGGAGCTCCAGAGTCCCCTTCTCTATATGTTTCCTGCAAGTCAGTGATTAGCAACTCATTTCAGGCACGTCTTCATTTAAGAATATTTTGCTTCCCTTAAATTAGGAAGAGTGCCTGTTCAGATTCCATCGATCACATCGATGATCCAGCCAATTGTACAGAAATAGGTAGGAATAGTTGAAAAATCTTACTTCGGTACTTCACTCAACAGACAAATGAGTTAATAACAAGCATCTAATAAGAGCAAACACCATATTTGATGCTATCGGTAATACAATGATGAATAAGAGACAATGTGTCTTTCAAAGATCTTAGCATACTCAATATAACAACACAAATTTTGCTCTTTGCTCCTCAGTCCCTGCATATCTGTTGAATCTCATTTCTGAGAGATTCAACTGCTCACGGCGGTTCCTCTTAGTTACCATGTGTATCTCTGGAGTAGTTAGCTATTGAGTATATACTTAAAGAACAAACTTGGGCAGGGTGGCCTGTAATCCTGGCACTCTGGAAGGCTGAGGCAAGAGGATCACAAGTTCAAGCCCACCCTGGACAACTTAGAGACTTAGAGAGACTCTATCTCAAAATAAAAAATGACTGGGGATGTAGTTCGGTATTAAGAAGACCCAATACCACCAACAAAGACAAAACAACAAAAACAGACTAAATTTCCAAGCACTTCCATCACCCATTCTGCAATTGATGACGTAGAGGAAGAAAGGTATGGGACCCATATTTTGTGTGCAAAGGTGAATCTGATATAGGAAGAAAGGGAAATTCGTTTTCATGTGAATTTATACAACGTTTTCACAATCAGGCCAGACTCCTCTCCAGGGGGTCCCTGGTTTGGAGAGGTGGACTGGGGTCTGCACACATGTATGTGCATAGCATTGAATCTAACTTAGATGTTTTGAGAGCTGGGAAGTTTTAGCACTGATTAACTACAGCTGCAGAAGGCCATCGTGAGGCTGGAATAGACTGCTCACAGACAGCGGTCCTGAAGTGGAAGCATCCTGAGACTCACAGACTTGGATTTCAGGAGCTAACAAAGCACAGACGCACCATCCAGCCAGTTCCCCCAGTGCAACCCGGCCATGAAGGAGAGAAGCCAGCCAAGCCCAGTAAAGTCCTCATGGTGGGTCTGGTGGATGAAGAACAGCCCCACGGGAGGTGAGGGCTGACTTCTGTGAGCTTGTCATCCTCGCCACTCCTACTGGGCCCACAGTGGGAGCTGCTCTTCAAGCACTCTCGCTGGGAAAGTCCCTGAGAAGACCAGAGACAAAACTTTGGAAGGATTCCTGCCCTTAAAGACCAGCACAGAGTCAAAAGGAGACGTGATCCTCTTCTTCATGCTGTTGAAGTAGGGAGATCGGTTCTGAGAATCTTGTTCAATTAATTTCATTTTTTATAGCTCTCGCCCTATATTAATTAGCTGATAGGATCCTTATGGTACAATGCGTGTTTAGGGCCATTGTAGAATGCGTATTGTCACAGAAATCTGTTTTGTGGGACTTGTTAGCACAGATATTATTTAGCTAAATAGCTCTTAATGATTCCTTCAGAGCCTGCTGCATCTGTTGGGTAATTCATTTTATAGTCAGGGACTTAAAAAATTCTCTCTTTTTTTTTTAACTTAGTCAACCCTAATGACCCGTCTCTAGACCAGAGAGGTTAATAGATATCGCTGTGTTCAGAAGAGATTTAAAATATTTGATTTATCCTGGAGTACAGGGTAAAAGCCCCAGAGTGAAGTATAATTTTATTCCATTCTGAAAAGTCTTAAAAAATATATTATTTTTTCCAACAGATTGCTTCAAGGGAAAAGAAGAAATTTGAATTACATCAAATATCTGGTTCTTCTGAAAATAACCTGTTGGATTCAAACACCTGAGAGTCGACGCGGATTTATCTGCACAGATCAGTTCGTGCACCTGGGAACAAACGGACTCAGGTTCTGAAAGGTCCGTGGGGTGAGTTCTGTCGCAGCTGAGGAGGCTTCACAGCAGATCAAGGGCTGCGGTTCGCTGCAGGCGACGCGATGAAGCGTCCCGGAAGAGCTCCCTGTATCTCAGGGCTGGGACAGCCAGTGCAGCAGCCCTGTGATGTCAGCAACCCGCTTCTCATCAATGATTCGTTCTGCTTGTGAAGTGCAAATATCTGAACGATGACAGATGGGGCAGGGAAAAGGTGTTTCTTTAATAATTCTGAAGCTCCATCAAATGTCCCAGGCTTAGGTAAAGGAGAGACGCGGATATGACATGTATTGAACCCCCTAGAAGTCATGAAATGTTTCTGTACAGACTTCTTTCGCTTGTGTACTTAAGTCTTCTCAGGACAAGAATCTCAGAAAACATGCCCAAGGACATAAACGCCATCAGTGACTCAGGACGCTCTGCTTTCTGAAAACAGACTGGATTTGTGAGCTTGGACAAGCTTTTGTCCACAGAGCTGACAAACTCAGGCCCATCAGAGCAAGCTGGACACCCTTTCTGGGGCCCAGTGCACTTTCCACTAGTCTACTGGTTCTCACAGAAAGTATACACACTGTTCTCTGCTACGGTGACTAGTAACCCAGAAAAGACATAGTAATTAAATCAAACTCCCCATCTCTGCTGCCTACAAGTTCCGTGAATTTGGACACATTATTTAACTAATCTAAATTTATTCATTTGCCCAGTGAGGATAATGGTATCTAATTCACAAGACTGTGCTAAAGGTAGTGTGAAATAATACATATAAAATGACTAGGGATGTGTGGCGTATGTTGTACGTGCTGTTAACTATACTCAGTCTTTCACAAGGTCTTACCTAACCCACAGGAAAATCTAGGGATTTTTGGGTGGCAATGAAAGAGTAAAGGCTCTGTGTACCGAAAACATCATGTGTGTTTACATTTTTAAAAATATTCATTATAATAAAATATACATTGCCATGAATCACCCGCAGATACTCTCCCTTGCTTGGAACACACTTATTCCATTACTCTTGCCACTTTTTGAAGCAGCATTCAAAGTCCTCTTTTAGTGAGCATCTTTCGTTGCTCTCCCCTGGCTGTTCTGACGACCTGAATACATTCAAAACGTTTACGCTTCACGATCATTTTGACGTTGAGGAAGAGAGAGAAGTTTGCATGATGCCCAGTCAGGAGAATAAGGTGGCTGAGGACACGTTGTGATGTTTTTGGAGCCTGCCTTTCCACTGGATGGCGCTCGCCAGCAGCACCCACCATATTTTTCATCACACCTTGTAAAGACATTCGTGAGAGCAGACTTCCAGAACTGCTTCAGAAAGTGGCAAGAAGGGTGGAGAAAGTGTGTTCGAAGCGAGGAGTATGTTGAGGGGAATTAAAGGCAATGTGTCTTTTATTTTAATAAATTTAAACACTCACCATATTTTTCAATCGCTGCTTCTGACCAATAAAATGTTCTCCCATAAAAGGAATACATAAATAGCATCAGTAGATGATGATCTACTTTCTCTAGAATGGGGCTTGCAAACTTTTCCTATAGAGGGCCAGATGAAAATATTTTAGGCTTGTACCTATCTGGTCTCTGTGGCAACCTACTCAACCTCCTTGTATAACATGAATGCAGGCATAGATCGTATATAGACAAAAGAGTATGGCTGTGTTCTCACAAAACTGTGTAGACAAACCAGGCAGCCAACCGGGCAGGTGGCCTGACAATCTCTGCAGTGGAATAGCAATAATTAATGAAGAGCAATGGTCAAAAATTCAAAGAAACACTAGCCATGATTGTTCATTTGCAAAATCTTGTTACATTCTCTATCCTTTTGCTGATCCCTTAGCCCACACGATAGAATATTTGGTTGATTTTAGTCACTCGGAGAGTTCTTAACCTAAATATCCAACATACTACTAATAAATAGCATACAGGATGCAGACAGTATGAAAGCATTGTAGGGTAAGTATAATCAGCTGTAGAGATGAGACAGGAAAATAAAATCTAGCTAAAACCCACACTTCACACAGAAAAACTGGATTTTCTACATCATACGGGATTTGTACGATGAACTATTGATTTTAGCGACTGGTGAGTATATTTTAAAAGTCCTAGCAAACTTAGAAGGCACAGTGAGAATTGGAAATTTTAACAACATCAAAACACATATACATAAATATTCAACTGATCTTCAAAAGAAGCATGGCCTCAGAAATCACTGTAGAACTCATTCCAGCTGTGACTCTGCACACAAACCTGTTCGGTAAAAAGGAAAATGATCCTATTAGAGTTCAGTCCCTGCTCCGGCTCGGTTGGGTGGGGGAGAAAAACAACACAATGGTTTAATTAGATTTTTTTAAAGTTCATCAGCTAGTTGTTTTAAAAATAACTGGGTTTTTAAATGAGGTTTTTTTTTCTATTTTAAAGTCTGACAATTTATAATTCTGGTATTTATAACTTAGATAGGCAGGTGGGAACCGGTCCCCTCCCAGGACCATGAGTGGCTCTTCTTTCTCTTGTTTCTCTTAGGATGAGGCCTGACACAGGATCTGGCCCACACGGTTTTCCTTGGTTGCCATTGACTCCCCTACAGCTACTCAGACGGTTCCTGTATCTCCATCGGTCTCTGTCTGTCACCCCACCAAAGAGCAAGAAGCTTGCCTGGAACTGAGTAGCGGAGGGCAGGCTCAGGGCCTGGCGAGCAAGCAGCACACTAACAAAAAAAGATGAAAGATGATACAGAATTAAGATGCAGGCATAAAGGGCCAAACAGAGGATTTTCTAAGGGACATGGTACATATTTGCCGTTTTTCCAAATAATACAGGTTTCCTTCTTTGTACGTTGTTCTTAATTGGTGATCTAGATAGGAGTGGACAACTTTTGCTATGTAGATAGACAGGTACTGAATATTTAAGGCTTTGGAGACTGTAGGATTTCTGTCTCCACTACTCATTGCTGCTGTTGTAGCATGTTGTAAAAGTCTCAGGAAGAACAGCAGCACACGAAGACAGCTGGACTCTAATGGGACCAGGGACTCTCACCTTCCATACTATTGACATTGTGGACCAATAATTCTTGGTTGGAGGGTCACTATACACAATGGACCGTCATTACCAGCATCCCTGGACTTGGCCTACTGAGTGCCAATAACACCCACATACTCGAGAAACCTCAAAAGTGTCTCAAGACATTGCCAAATGCTCCTCAGAAAGAAAATCAGCCCAGCTGAAACCACTGCATAAAACTTCACAGACAAGCTGCAAACCGGGCTTGGCTGATGGGCTACCGTCTAATAAATCCTGGCCCGGAAGGGAGAGAAGATGAGAAGGACTTCCAGGGGAGCCCTGCTCGTGGACGGCTGTGAATCGACTCTATTCTCTGATTTCTTGGCGCCTCTCCATGGGGAAAGGGGCCTTTGAATACTTTCTTTCTCAGAAGCAGGTACATTCCTGGGGTGTAACCCATGCAGGTCTCAGAGAGAAGGGGATCCTGATGTTAGACTGCATGGAATCGACCAGTTCCAGGCCAGGAGGTGGCGCCCTGTGGGATGCATGGTTCCTCTTCCCACATGGACACACAGAATCGCTTTGATTATTTTTGTGAGGTTTCTAGAAATTGGGTTTCAGCAAAGTGTGCATTCGAAGGAAATGAAGGCATGGTGAGGAACAGCATGGCTGATATAGGTTGGCACTGGAAGTCAAGACCTGAGTCCGGGAGCTAAAGTGGACTTCAGCATCTGCTCTTTCTGCCCTCCGCCATTTTTGTTTTTCTTTCCCCATCTCTCCCCTCTTCCTCCCTCTCTCCCTCCTTCCCTCCCTCTCTTCCTGTCTTTCCTTCTTTTCTTCCTCCTTCCTTCCTTCTTTCTTTCCTTCCTTCTTTCCTTCCTTCTTTCTTTCCTTCCTTCTTTCCTTCCTTCCCTCCCTCCTTGTCTTTCCTTCCTTCCTTTCTTTTTTGTTCCTTCCTTCCTTTTCCTTCCTTCTTTTCTTTCTTTCTTGTTTTGGGACTCAGTAAGTACACCTTGGGTTTAAGATAACTGGTTCGCAGCCTGGGCATGGCCCATTTGGGACTGGGTCTGTTTTTATCACAAACACCTCTGCAGTAGCCCAAGCCTGTGGCTGGCATGTCCCGGGGTTCCCATCCTGCCCTCTGCCCCCTCAGCCTGGGGAACCAGGGCCTGTATCTTGTCTTGTCTTCCTCTTTGTTCCTCAGGATGGGGCTTTTCTCGCTGTGAGGTGGAAAGAGACTCATGAACTGACATCTCATCTTTCAAAGCTCGAACTCTGTAGTTCTCCTGCCATCCTCATTTTCTCTGACAAGCCTCAGAAACTGTGCCACACATACATTTCACACCTCTATATATGGGAGTGGAAATTTAGGCAAGTCAGTTACGTGAGACACCAGGGAAACAGAAATTTCAGCAGACGTTTAAAACAACTCCTCGTGAGCTATCTGCAGCCAGGGCCTTGACAGTATGCTAAGGCCAGGCAGATGTGCTGTATCAAAAAAATGTTTTTCCTCTGATGGCCAAATAGATTCTTTTTAAATACCGAAGCTGTTCTCCTTCTTCGGCCATTTCTCTCTTTTGATGTTGAAAGAGTTGCATCATTTCTATAGCTCTGTGGAAGACGACTCCGTCTACTCACCCCTGGGGCAGTAATACGGGTGTGGTAAACTTCAACGCAGCATGTAATGTATGGTCTAATTTAAAATTCTTCAAAATGCTGATTTATCTGATTTTTACCAGAGTGGGGAGACAAGGCAGTCATGTTCCCATTAAGCCAGATATCTCTCTATGCTTGAAATTGAACCTCAGGGAAGAGGGTGCACAAGCTGGACGCCGGGTGTGAATAAAGGAGGCTTGTGAAAGAGAAGATGTGAAAGAGGAGAAACTTGGGGAACGCAATCCCTTGTGGGGAGCGAGATGAATATTGTTAATAGCGATTTGCATAACTAGTGACTTAATGTAGGAAAAAATTGGAGGTTCCCGTAGCTATAGATGAGATTCTGGCGCCCTCCAGTGGAAATACTGTAGAATTGCACTCATTGCCCTTGAACACTAAAACTAATTTCTCCTCTTACAAAAACTTCGTTCCCTTTTGACATTTGAATTGAATGTAACGGCCTATTCACATCCTTTCAAAATCATATTAAATGATTACTTTGGGCCATGGATTTTCTGCTCCAAACCAAGTCCAAATTTTCTATAGATTCACAGATTTCAGATTCCCACCCCAAAAACATATAAATACCCCCAGTTCCAGACTATAGCACACTTCTCTCTTGAGGGCCTGCGTTCTACTTCTTTGAGTGTGTACTTTTAAAATTCTGCCTAATAAGTCCCTTTATGCGGCTTTTAAAAGAGACAGTACTGTGTTTGATCAGCCCAGGAAAAGATCAAACAAAATTCAGTATCCGAAGTAGAATTTGACTGAATGCATTTACTTTCCCACCACTGTACAGAGAAGTAGTTATAAATTGGGCCACTGTAAGTCAGGGCTGTCTGTTCTGGATCTCAGGAGCTACCCACAGCACAGCCACAAGTTCTGCAATGTTTTGAAACAAGAGAAAATTAGCTGGTAAAATTCTGAGCAAGACAAAGAATGACCTTCCCTAGATTCATTCCTAGCTCAAAGCAAAGTTTCACCGCAAGCTATTTGCGCACTCACGTTAATGGAGTCGGGGTCTGGCTCCTCAGCCACGGGGACGTGGCTGGCAGAACTCTGTCGTGTGAGGTGGTCGCAGCACTTTAGAATATTCCTCAGCCCTGGTTCCTACCCACAAATGCTGCCAGGACTCCTCATCGATGTGGGGATCAAAACACTCCCACCAATTTCCAGAGGGTGGCTGTGGAGCACCAGCGGCCCAGCCTTCCTCTGACCACGAGGCGCTCCCGCCAGGGACTCTCTGGGGCTTGAAGCTCCAGGCTCTCAATCTTTCTCCAGCCTGGGACTCAGGAGACTCCAGGGAAGGAAGGGACAGAAAGGAGGTCAGAGTGGGTCAGCAATGGGGAGCAGTGGAGCAGGTGAGACCCCACACCCATCTGGCTGCAGAGTACAGGCTTGCATTTCCACAGGAGGGACACAGGCACAGAGACAGCCGGCTCTGTGGCCAGGTCTGATGACCCCAAGTGCCCGTGTCTTTAACTCTGCAGTGCTCTGTCTCCTGGGCACGCCATCTGCAGTCCCCAAAAGGGACAGGGTCCCTCGCACAGCCAGGACCCTTGGGATTTTTTTCTTACGGGCATTTGAGAGCACAGCTCCCTGAGAGTCTCAGTCCTAAACAGTGTCTGATGGAAACAAAAATATACTTGACAGACATAACTTTCTGTCGATAATAAACATGATGGTCCGACAATAGACTTTTAACAGGCATGGTACAGATGCGCAACTCTTTAAGCCAACATTCCACAAATCGTTTTAAGAGGGACACTTGTTGTAATTGCTAATCATAGATGGTCACCCCCCCGCCAGAGAGAGACAGAGAGAAGAAAATGTTCTTCGTCAAACAAGATCAGAAATTCTGAGTTAAGCAATGAATTCTACAAATTCAGAGGTGCAAAAGTGTAGCTGTTTTCTATCGTGGAACATTAATTTTACAGCTGTGTCCTATTTGGTCAAATACTGAGAGTGAAGGAAGACCCCTCTCAATCCGGAGCCTCCCACCACCACACCCCTCGTCCTCTGGGATGAAGCTGCTTCCTCATCCTCTGAGTGTCCGCCTGGAGCCTTCCTCGTTTGGGCTTCGGTGGGGAGAGGCACCAGGTCTGCTTTGCCCTGGGTGGCATCCAGGGTCCGGTGGGTGCGACTTGCTGAGAGCGCCATCGCCCCCCTGTGAAGCCCGCCCTCCCCTCCTGCCCATCTCCCCGCCCCGCTGGGTCAACCACTTGGCTCTTGATTGCTTTTCTGAGGCTGTCTCCAGAGCACAGAGACTTCCAGCTGCTTCCTCTAGACCACAAGGAAGTGTAGGCTGTTCCAGGGCTGCCTGGGTTAGACACCACCCTGAGCCACCCCACAGACTGAGGCCCAGACTCCTCCTGGGGAACCCCAGAGCTCACCCGGTTTCTGCCACCTGCTCCTCCAGACCTCTCCCTGCCGGGAATCTCGGCCTGGGGCTGAGGGGCTGGAGTCCCTCTTAGAAAAGCCCCTTTTGCAGCCGACTCTCATTCACTGTTCCAGCTCTGAAAGAACCATCGCTGCCTTCCATCCCTGAGAGGATTCCTAGTGCCTCCCCCGTGGCCTGAAATCAGCTTGGCGGCGCATTTTCCTCCTTCTAAGCCCACAGAACACAGTGGTTCCCATGCCCTTGCCTCCCAGGGCCCATGTGACGATGTTTGGGACATTTTTCCTTTCACGACTTGTGTGAGTGCTACCGACATCCAGCCGGCAGGGCACAGCGACACAGCTCACCGTTCTGCAGGGCCGAGGGCTGCCCCAGCCGAGCGCGCCCCTGCCTGGCAGTCAGCAGAGTCCAGACTGAGCAACACTGGGCTGGACCGGGAAGTTCCCATTTTCGTTTTAAATCAGAGAGAAAGGGGATGGATTCATTTTCTTAAATTTCCTTCCTAGTTTTGTGTTCTCATCAAAGACCACACTCCCGGCTGCCGCCTGGTTTTTCATAACTGTTACGGTTTAGATCTAAAATGTCCCCCCAGATTCTCAGGTGTGTGGAAGTTGGAAGGGTCCTGGAGACGCTGCGCTCATGGGTGGATTCGCCCATTGGTGAGGGCGATGTGGAGGTGGGGCCTGATTGGAGGTGGTCACTGAGGCATGACCCGGAAAGGCACGCTCTTGTCCCTTCTCTCTGCTTCCTGGCAGCCGCGGCTGAGCCCCTTTTCCTCCACTGTGACCCCCTTCCATTCTGTTTCTGCCTTAGAGCCAGCCTGAGCCAAAATAAATGTCCCCTCCTTGGAGTTGTGGATGTTGGGTATTTTGTCCTGGGGGTGCAAGAGGAACTAAGACAACAACCATATTAACAATTTCCAAGGGATCTTGGGAGACTGCTGATACCGGCAATTTGAGCAAAGAGGTGGGGGCACCTAATCCCACTGAGACACCCCTGGTGACTCCCACCATCCGCGACGCGTGTCCGCACAGTCTCTGTCCGATGGCAGAGGCGGGGGAGGGAGGGCAGCCCGTGCTGCCTGCAGAGCTCCGTCCAGGCAGCTCCGCAGCCCGGGCAGGTGGGTTAGAGAGAGGCTGCATTCATGGTTCCAGTGGGGTCACCCCAACGAGGTCCACAAAGGCAGTGCCTTGCTCTGGGTCACGAAGCAGCTCAGGGGTTCACAGAAGTGTTTGGGGGCCTTGTCGTCCAACCACACTTCTGCTTTCCAACCTCTTACCTGTGTTAGCCTTTTAGCGCAGATTCGGTTTAAAAGAAATAGCTGTGAAAGTACAAAGAAAAGTGGAGAGACGCCCTGAGGAAGGGTGGTTGTGGGGTCTTCCTCTAAAAAGGCCACACAGGTACGTGTTCACGTCCACTTGCAGAAGCCCCCAGCAGCAGGCGGGTCGCCCGGGCGCCATCCCGTCCCAGCCGCTGGGGACCAGCCGTAAGGAAGCAGGGAAGCCCTGGGACGTGGGAAGAGGTGAAACTCCCCACACAGAGGGCGTCTGTGGCTGACGCCCGCCCCTGTGCGGCCTGGTCCTTCTCCCAGCGACCCGCGTCTCCCCTGCGGGCGGTGGCTGCGCAGTGCAGGGAGAGCGGTGCTGTCCTGTGGTGCCCTCCTGCCAGCACCTGCCGCCTCAGAGGAGGGGAGACCCAGCCATGCGGAGGGCAGCCGGGGCGGCAGACCTGCGGGACACGCTTCTGTCTCCAGGAACATCTGTTACAACCATAACACACTCAGGCTGCTTGTTTGGTTTACACAATCGCAAGCAACCAGTTTTATGGAGATCTTCACGATGAGACAGATGAAGGGAGAGGACGGAAAAGGGTGATAGCATTTAAAGAGAGAGTTGGGCACAGCCTTCAACCGCGGACCTCAGACGCTCGTGTCCTCAGCATCTCAGAGGCTTCCTCTCATGCCAGGTGAAGGTGCAAAACAGGCTGTATTGTGAACGGAGATTGTTCCTTACAGATACAGAAAGTGCCTGAGTTAATAAGAATAGAAAAAATACTGAGCACTGTTATCCGACACCTCTGGCATAAGTAAAACCTGCCACCTCTGGAGCGCGCATGGTCCTTTACCAAAAGCTTACAACTTGTTCTGGACAGTTTTCATTGTCACCATTCCGATTGTCACACAGTGGGCCTCTGCCTGGCTGGATATAATAATCACAGAGAAATTTTCAAAGCAAAGAGGCGGAATGATGCTTGTGCACCCAGAAAATCATCTCCTGCGGCAGGGCCCGGAAGTAGAGATGTTACACCTGCCCCAGGGCTCCAAGGTTCCTGTAAGTGAGAGCCCCGTCGTGCGCATAAGCACACCCAGTTACAGCACATTAGCAAGTTTATTAGCCAGAAAGAAAGAAAAGCTTCTTTGCTCCCATCCTGGGTTTTGCGGCCCCAGCTCAAGGCTTCACAGACCTGGCTGCACATTAGCTCCACTTGGGGGGCTGTAAAATTTATCCCTGCCCAGCCCTGCCCCAATCCAATTACTCCCGAATCTCTAGGGATGGCCCTCAGCATGGGCGTTTTTTTAAAAGCCCCCGATGGTTCTGACGTGTGGCCAGAATTGCAAACCATGGCTCCCAGGTCAGGCCTCGCAGCTTTGCCTGCACATGGGAGTCACCTGGGAGGTTTAAAAAATACAGAGACCACAGTCCCAGCTCCAGAGATCCTGGCTTAATTGGTCTTGTGGGAGATCTGGGCATTAGAAGTTGCTAAAGCACTCCAGGTAATAATAGCATCCAGTCAAGGCTGAGGCTCCTCAGGTTTTGGGAGAAGGAGCAAAGAGAAAAGGGAAAAAATGGAAAAAACATTCGCATATAATGAAGAGCAAGTGCTAAGTGCTAAAAGGGTACAGGCCTTTGTGCTCTAGGGAACAAGAAATGTCATGCTACTTCTTTTTGTTTTAGTGGAACTAAGGATTGAACCCAGGGCCTTTGCACTGAGCTACATCCCCAAACCTTTTTAACTATTTTATTTTGAGACAGCGTCTTGCTAAGTCACTAAATTGCCCAGGTGGGGCTCAAACTTGTGATCCTCTTGCCTCAGCCTCTCCAAGTCTGGGATTACAGGTGTGCGCCACCACACCGGCCTGATGTTGCCTTATTTCAGGCTAAATGAACCTTGGCTACTGGCGAGCTTGGTGGCACCTTCTGAGGCTCCTTCCCACTCACTCGGTGGGAAAGATACATCCATTTCAGCAGGGTGCTGAGAGCAGATTCCCTCCCAGACAGTGTTTCTGCTGCTCACCCACCCTCACCCCGTCTCACGGAGTCCTGGTTCTCCCCGGGATGGCGATCTGCTCCCCTTTCCTCCCTTCAGGCTGCCAGCAAGGCAGGCACAGGTGAGCAGGCTTGCAGTGGGGTTCAGAGGAAAGCCACAGCACAGAATGCAGCTGAACATCACCCCCAAGTTGAGAGAACCTAGAACACAGTCCGTTCCAACTCTGCAACTTGATGTCACTCGTGAGTGCTTTCTGCCACATCCGGTTGGCACGCTGCTCGCGTCCACGCGCAGTGGCAGTTCTGTTCTCTGAGAGATCCAAGCTCTTGCTGTCACTTGAGACCACTGTAATCCACGTGTCAAGGGTGTCTCCCCCAGGACCCGCGATCGCTGCTGGAGCTGCCCATCCAACACAGCTTCACACAACGATGTTCCAAATTGGAAAAGGAGGGGGAAGTTCTCCGCGGGTATCAGAATCAGAAATCTTTTCCACAGGTTTCCAGTAAACTTCCTCTTGGACCCCATTAGCCACAACTGGGCCACCTACAGAGCCCTCAACCAATTGTTTGCAAAGGAGAAAGGGAGTCACATAACTGATTTAGACCAGATGTGGCTCTTCTCTTGGGGCTGCAGGAGGAGCCCAGCCACACTGAGTGTGTTCCTGCACTATCTAGGATTCAAGGTGAGTGCTTGGAACTCGCCAAGGAAGGGGGAAGTGGCAAGCAATGGAGTCCACCACAAGGAGCCAGTCTCGCAACAGAAGGGAAAGATTCGAAACAAGGAAAGGTGTGCTACTATTGGACTGAGCATTTCTTAGGCACTGAGCATTTTGTTCATATCATTTCTAACATTCACCACCGTTCCATATGGTGGGTTCTGTTATTTTTACTTCACATGCTAAGAAATTAAAGCACAAGGATTTTAAGGCATTTACATATCAAGTCATATAGCACTTAGGTGCTGGGGCTAGAATTCTAACCCACATCAACTTGACTTTATCACTGGGCCAAATGGCTTTCAAAAAGTTTGCAAGGGGCTGGGGCTTTAGCTCAGTGATTAGAGCGCTTGCCTTGCAAGCACAAGGCCCTGAGTTCGATCCCTGGCACCACCAAAAAAATAAATAAATAAATAAATAAAAAGTTTGCAAATACTTCTCCTCAGGGGAAAATAAACAAGGAGTTCTTGTATCAAGTGCAAGGCACCCTTCTAAACTCCAGCTGCACAGTCTAGACCAAGGGGCTGCCTCCAGGTCACCATGTTGCAATCCCTATGAAAGAATGGATGTGGGCAGCCAGCAAGACCTTACCCACTCTCTAGTGGAAACAGAGGACAGCACCTTGGAGACTGTCTTAGTAATGATGGCAAAATCCCACCACATTGGACCAATTCTCTACAGCTAAGGAAACACAGGAAGCGGAGTGACTCACCCACCACCACCACAGGAATGAAGACCACAACCTAGGTCATGAGGAGATCTCCTGCACAGCTTGGTTTCCTTACTGATCAATTACAAGGGGACAGAGGAGAATATACAGAAGGGAGATCTGTTGAAACAGATTTAAGAGACATGTGGCTCATTCACCACCGATGGGCTTTATTTGTGTCCTGATTCAAAGCAGATAAATTGTAAAGAATATTCCAAGACACAGAGAGAAAGGGAAATGATAATTAATTACCAGATGATACTCAGAATTATTGTTGATCTTTTGGTGTGATAATAGTGTTATAGTGATGTTTTTATAACAAGCCTGGTTTTGGCCATAGTTACTGTTATGGTTTATATCGAGATGTTCCCGAAGCCTAATAAGCCCTGCCTCATAGGTGGGACTCTGGGAGGTTTAGATCAGCGGGGCATGATACTCTTCAGTGGGTTAGTCCCCTCATGAGTTTATAGCTAAACATGTTGTTGGGACGTGAAGCCTGGTTGGAGAAGGTGGATTGCTGGGGGTGTGGCCTGGACCTGTGTGTCTCCCTTCATCCCCCCCTTGATAGTTCTCCTCTTAGCTGCCATCCCATAAGCAAGCCGCCTCTGGCCTGCCACCCTGCCCAGGAGCCAGCTGGCCACAGACTGAAACCTCTACAAGCTGTGAGCAAAATAAACCTTTCCTCCTTTAGCGTATGGGTGCCAGGCATTGTGTCCCAGCTACAAGAAAGTAACTAAAACAGTTTCTAAAGCATTTATGTAAAAATAATATAATTTATTTCAAGAGACTCTTGTATGGGGTAGCATAGGAAGTTGTCAGGGTACAAGATGAAGTTAGACTGCTCGTGGATTGATGGTCATGTGGAGTTTACAATACTGTTCTCTTTGTTTTCTTCATGCCATTATTTAAATTTTGAGGTGGGGCCAATGAGCCCTAGATTAATAAGTGCATTGAGCTGCTATAGCAACTACTTCCAAAGTCCTCACTTTCTTCTGTTATTACAATGATCTCGACTTCTCTCCCCCATCCAGTCTCTGTCGTCTCACACCTCTCGCAGCTGGCCCAAGTTTCTCACATCATTTTGCCACTTAGATCACAAAAACCTCTCATCGGGCCTGTTGAGATTTTAAAGAATTCTCCGAAACTCCAGGAGAGAGTTTATAAGCACTATTGAACAGGACACTGCCAACCTTACCACCTCCCACAAGCGTCAGTGGTTTCCGCCCACCATCTAAATGTCCAATCATCTAACCTGAGTGCTCACTGAGATGATTCTCACAAGCGGCCTAATCGGACCAAGTCCCGCTCACTCCAGAAGGAGGTTCAGCCCAGACTGGGGGAGTCACAAGTGCATCGAGTCAGACAAGCTGGGAAGCCCCAACATCCACGGGAAATGCTGTGATCGCACAGACATGCTGGCCACAATACTGGGGCCAGAGTGAGGAGTAGTTTCTCTAATGCCAGATGACCACATCTCTCGTACAGGGAACGGCTGTTTGACAGCTGGACCGCATACTTCTCAAGTGTGCTTTGCTCAAATTTCACCCCACGGGAGAACTCACTGGCTCACCGGTGAGGGAGGACCCAGTGGATGGAACTAACGCTCAGTTTTCCCAACCCTGACTGTGCAGTGACCCTGGAGGGACAGGCAGGGAGGCACTTCCTCTCAGAGAGGACTGCAGTGGACTTACTGTGGTCAGCTTGAGCAGGAACGCCCAGCTGGACTGAGTTGGTGAGTTCTGAACATAGAGGATCCACCTGAGGATTGTTGCCCACACGACATAAAGGAGACCGGGAGCAGAAGATGGCTGCTGGCTGTTTCCCAGGAGAAGCTCTGTTGTGGCTGGTTCTCCCAAAGTGAACTTGGCTGTTCTCGTTGCGGGAGAAGCTCCAGGCCTTGCTGTTGTTGGGGATGGCTGCCGTGCACTTCAGAGGAGCTCTGGTCTTCATCTCCACCATGAGCATCGTATCCTGGCTTCAATATAAATTCTTCAGCCTTTTAGTGTAGACATGGACTTACACAAGACATTGTTGTAGGCTCCCAGCCCTCAATTTGATCTTTCGGGTCTCTAGCACATAGGAAGACATTCTGCATGCTTCCTGCATTTGGCTTGTGTATGAGTGTTGTAACTTGTAAATGTGCTGTATTAAATCTGCTCTCTTCCAAACCATTGGCTCTAGAACCCACTGACTAATACAAGCCCCATGGGATTCTTAGGAATTCAGCCAATGGGACCTTTGGGAACAGTCACATCCTACTACTAACCTGCCACAGTGTTGGCATAAGTCACAGATCCAAGCCCCTCCTTATGCTACCCTTTACCCAGGAAACCCAGCCCGTGATGCACAAGAGCTGAGTTTGTGTGGATCCGTCACCAGCCGCTCACCCAGAGAGTCCTCCAGGGAGACACGGCCCTGCCACCCAAGTGCAACAGTGCCCCCAAGCGTCTACGGCACAGAAGGAGGAGAATTTTCTCTGAGTAACTGTTTCCCCCGGAGCCAGAGTGTGCTAACATTCAGCAGAGTGACCTTGGCCTCCACTTGGAGACACAGCGACACAAGCGCAATCCACTTTCTGCAGGGCTTGTCCTCATTCTCCTTGGTGCCTGGTGCCTGCTATAATTGACCTGGCAGGATTTTCCAGGCTCGGATCTACATCATGACCATGCTGCAGCAGGTCAAACCTGGTTGCAAAGTTGAGATCGATATGCTCTTAGGAAGCCCCTTAATAGCAATTAAGATAGAGTTCAACTTCAAGACGGGGTCACTCAGCCTCAGCGCTGCTAACATCCTATGCTGGGTAATTCTTTGTTCTGCTCACTGCTTAGCAGCTTTCCTGGCCATAGCACCTCCTCAGCTGTTACAACCAAAAGCATCTCCAGACACTGCCATGTGTCTAAGCCCCCACATGAAAACCAATGAGCTGCGAATGACAGAATACTTAAAATAACAGTGGCCACTGGCCATGGTGGTGTATAGCTGTAATCCCAGCCCTCTGGGAAGCTGAGGCAGGAAGATCACAAGTTGAACCCAGCCTGGGCAACTTAGTGACTTAGTAAGATCCTGTCTCAAAATTTAAAAAATAGTTTTAGAAAGGACGAAGGATGTAGCTCAGAGCAAAGGCCCTGGGTTCAACCCACAGTGCCACAAAACAAACAAAACACCAGTGCCTAAAATAAACCCAAAATTTCTTTCTCCCTCATGGCAACAAAGTCTAAAAGCAAGCAGATGAGCCATCCTGGTGGATCCGTGATCATCAGCGATTTGATTCCTTCTTGCTGTCTTATTAGCGACATACGATCTCCCTTCACAATTTGCATACGCCGGCTACAACCAAAGTACAGCCTCCAGCCACAGGAAAGAAGGAGAATGTGCTCCACTCTAAAGACACTTCCTGAAAAGACACAGCACATACATCCCCGGGCCTGAACCGGTCACCTGGTTACATGTGCCTGCAAGTTGAGCTGGAAAATGCAGGTCATATTCTGGGTGGCCATGAATCCACACTGGGCACTGCCAGCCATGTCTACATACTGTGATTGGCAAAGGCGGACCTTCTCCTCCACCTGATACCTCAGCAGAAGCCCCGAGAAGTTGGCCTCTCTGCAATTCCCCAACCGTGCTGGGAAGCGGGTGAGGCAGAGTGTGGACCCTGACAAGGCCCCAGAGCGCAGGCCTGTACTTCATTTTCATATCTGCACTCATCTCCTCTGCACACGCACAATTCTCTCATATAACTGGGTTATAGTATATCATTATATTGTAAGTCTTTCCTTTTAACATAATACTGTGTTATAAAAATTTTTCCGTGTCTCTATACTCTGCAAACATACTGTGGTCTATTGCTTGAGAGCCTACTTTTTTTTAATAGATTTTTTATTAAAATTTATCCAAAATTACACAAACTTACAGGCCATTACACAAGCTTACAGACCACAATACATTGTGCCTTTTGCTTTGGACAGTGAGCAATGGAAACAACCACATAGATGTAGCATTCAGTGACAAGTACATAAAGTTACTGTCGTACCTAGTGTGAGAGCCTGCTTTTTGATGTCAGACAAAGTGGAATTGGAGTTCCAGGTCAACCAGAATGAAAGCAGGGTGACTAATTTCTCCAATCCTTAGTTTTCTAGTTTGTAAGATAACACTAGTTTCTAATCATAGGTTGTTAGGAAGACCGCACTGACTTTAGAAACGGCATGCTGGATAATCATACTGGCTAACAACTATGAAGTAGCTGCCAGGTACCATTTAAATCATGTCAGCCATTATTCTCTTCCATCAGGTTATTTTAAACGGTGATAGTATTCTATTGTTTGGAAAGCACCCTGCACTCTACTTTAAACTCGCATACTTATGTCTACAACCAAAGCCAAGGTTCTCCTTGTACCGTTGGGATGTACTAGATCCTTTATCCTCACGCCTGCCAGGAAAGTGACCAGTCATTTCCCTATAAACCCAAAGAAAAAATCACAAAAATCTGGGTTTCTTTTTTTAAAATCAGCTGATGAAAGGCTCTCACCAGGTGTGAGAGCCTGCAGGTCCTATTTCCAGGACTAGCTGCACCCACCCCCAGCCCAGGATCAACTCTACAGTGGCGTCCACAAGGGCAAATGGGCAGATTTCGCAAGCTTCCTCCGTTAAAAGTGACCTTGCCAGGCAAGGTGGTGCAGGCCTGCGGTGCCAGCATTCAAGGAGACCGAAGCAGGAGGGTCGCCATGAGTTCAAGGTCAGCCTGGGCTACATAGTTTAAGACCAGCCTGAACTACAGAGAGAGACTCGGTCTCAAAAACAAACGAAAAAGTGACTGTGTATTCTCTGCCATGCCGTCAGGCAAAACTCAAGTCTAGGCTTTTGGAAACGAGAATCCAGGAAGCGGACTTCTGGCATCGTCTCTGCTCTTTCTCTTCTCTAAAGTGGTGAAGTTGCAAACAGACGCAAACGCAGGACAGCTACTTAGCCGGCTTTGGAGGCTGAGACGGCGGGAGAGCCTTTGAAGGGAGGCGTAAGCGGGGAAAGAAAGGGGCCGCAGAACGAGGAGGGCTTGGAGGCGCAGACGCGGTGCCCAGACTCCCAGGCTGGCCGGGAGGACCTGCCCTGCGCTCTAGACAGTTGTCAGTTTGTTTTCCAACTGCACCAGAAGAACTGCAGTTCTGGATTTGGCCACAAGATGGAGACTTTGCCCTTTAAACAGAATCCTTTTCCGTCTTCCCCGGCAGGTGTCAGGGGGCTCCACTACCGCTCTGCGCAGAACTTGGAGAAACCCGGTTCTCCTCGCCACCCTCCCTGCCGCAGCTGGCGTCCGCCGCTCCCGCTTAGCCCGTCACTATTCTCTATCCCTGCTGGCTTCTGGGCTATGTTTCCACTCTTCTTCTTTTTTTAAAAATCAGACCAATTCTACCTTCCCCTATTTTCAGACGAATTCCTCAACCCCTGTTTTTATTTCGTATTTAATTTGACTCCGTATTTAAAGTCTAGTTAGGAAAAGATACAGCATATCTTAAAAAGCCATGTGGAGAGTTACTGAGGAACAGGTTGACTGACTGCCCTTTGCCCCTTCTTTGCGAAGACACATACTGTCTTTTCACCTCGCGACCTTAAGACTAGTCTCAGCACACCCGTAAGAGGGACATCAGGGCGCCTTTGTAGACACGTGCACGAACATGCAGCCCCCCACACGTACACACCCACCGAGCACGCACATGCCATCATTCACGCACATTTGCACAGATCATGTCCGTGCTAACACACTCCCACTAGCTATTACACACACATCCTCTGACACGTGCAAGCACACTTAGGTACATAATGCTCACGGGCAGTTCACCACCTACATTCACACACTCAGTGTCACACATGCATATACAAGGAGTGATCAAAAATACAGTAAATGGTTAAATTTTTCAACATGTTATAAATGTAAAAAACTGGAATTTGGAGCCCAGCGTTTGTGAAAACAAGTATCCAATCAACGCAAAATACACTCAAAACCGACATTGCTCCGAGGAAAGTGTCCACACAAGGGACGGTAAGTTCCGGGTTTGCAGGATCCTTGCCCTGGCACACGGGAGAGCCCCAACACCTGGGGAGTTTTTAAAAATTTTATTTTCATGGCACATTTTAGATATACATAAGTGATAACATTTATCACAGGGAATTTGTACCAGTACATGATACATCTTGCTGCTGTTTTTTTCCCCATTCCCCTCCCCTCCCTTCACCCCTTCCTCCCTCATTTACAAAAGCTTTGTCTCCATTTTTTCCTTCTATTCTTTTTTCTCTGGATTTAAACAGCAGGTGTCATTGAACAATACCCACCTTGGCCTGTCCGGCACATCCCACTGTGTCCCTGCTGCAGCAGAATTCCTGGCGTCCTATTTCTTACTTGGGTATAAAGGAGAGAATATTGCACAAGAGTGTGCAAGAATGTGCATATGAGCGTTTGTAGGTCAGTGTGTGTGTGTGTGTTTGGTAACTATTGGCCCCAAAAAAGAATATGGCTCAAAGTCACACAAGTTAAAAGGGGTCTCCGTGAAGTCAACTCCTGCCTTTCTGTAAAATATATATTTGTCCTAGAATAAGCCGCATCATGACAGCACTCACAACAGAAGTTCCAGGACAGAGAGACCTTCCCGTAGTCACTTTCCAGTTGCTGGGACAAAATAGCTGATCCCTACAATCTAAGGGAGGAGAGCTTTGTTTTGGCTCGTAGTTTTTGAAGGATTCAGTCCACAGTCACCTGGCTCCAAGGCAGGAAGGGCGAGTGGGAGGGTCTCAGTGGAAGAAATCTGCTCAGTGGTGGTGGCCAAGAAGCAGAGAGAGGAGAGGGGAGTGGGGGCGGGAGATACACACTCCAGGTCATGACTCCAGTGACCAGCGTCCTCCGGCCAGGCCTCACTGCTAAGCAGCACATTCAGCTTGGATTGACACACAGTGAGTACAGCCCTCCCGCCATCCAATCACGGCCCAAACCCCAAGCTCTGGGCACCTGAGCCTTTGGAGGACACTCTAGATCTAAACCATAAGAGACCTCAAGGCCCTAGAGAGCCTTCCTGTAACCACCTGGGCCGTGGTGACCCTTCGTTTACCAATTCACGTACTGCAAAAGCTATTCCTGTGTGCGTGATTTTGTCTTCTTAGTGTAGATATTTTTTCTACATATTTTAAACTACAAATTCCAGTAGCTTCCAAATGTCCAGTGGTTTTGACACTTGTACAGTATTATTTATTAATATTTTTCACTACTTTAAAAAACCGTCATGTACATCTTTTTTCTCAGAGCTTTCTCTAAAGGCAGAGAGATGTTGGAGTATTCCAAGCTCTTAATATTTAATTAGAGATTTATTATCAAAGTGTTCTCCTTTTTAAGCCAGGTTCAGTGGTGCACAACTGTAATCCCAGCACTCTGGGAGGCTGAGGTGGGAGGGTAATAAGTGCAAGCTTAGCCTGGGCAATTTAGAGAGGTCTGTTCTCAAAATAAAATATAATTTTAGAAAAGGGCTGGGGATGTATTTCAGGGTGAAGGCTTTGGGCTAAAACCTCCCTCTGAGAAAAGAGGAAAGAAAGAAAGGCGGAGGGCGGGGAGACAGAGGAAGGAAATTACCAGTGCAAATTTGTCACTACACACTGTGCAGGGAACAGGGTGCTGGTGCTGGGGAGCAGATGACTGCAGTTCAGACTCCCAAGTGCCGCGGCTGGGCACTCCGCGCCGCCGAGGCAGGAGAGTTCACAGGGGGCTTGCGCTGCGGGTGGTTTCCCGGTGGGGATTTCTTCTAGGTCAAGTCCAAGTCAGGTCTTGGAAGCTGTGTAAAGAGCATAGGACCAGGGCACCAAGGTGACTGAGGAAGGGACAGGACGCACGGAGGCTGGCGGGCAAGTCGGCGGAGGAGCAAAGTGCTGGCCTCCATCGCAGCCCAGCGGATTCTCCGCTCCTTCCCGGGCGAAGCCACGAGCCGGCTCGCGGGCCAGCGCGGTGCCAGCTCGCTAGCGCCACCAGCCGGCACCTTTGTGTTTTTGTTTTTGTGTTTTTTTTTTTAGTTTCCTTCTTTTTCCACTTCTGCTGCAGCCCGAGCAGCTTCAGGAAAACGTGCCAGAGGCCGGCTGGGAGAGCCGGTCCGACCCGAGAGCTGTCTGGGTCGGCGTGCGCCTGGCTGCGCGCACGGCGCTGTCACGACTCGGCGGCCGAGGTGATTAATTAGCGGCGGGCCGTGCGGGACGCGTGCTGGCCTCCACATCTGCCCCGCCACGGCAGGGGTCAAGCTGCAGTGTCACTCGTTTCTCGCTCGCTCCCTCCGAAGTCTAATTGGCTGTGACACGCCGGCCAGCGGTGGGGAGAGGCGGGGAGGGACGCGCCCCGCCGGCCACGCGCTCGGTCCCGGCCGGCTGCGGGCTGTGCGCGCTCGCTGCGCTCCTGGACACCGTGCGCCGCCGATTGGGTCCGGAGAAGAGGGGTGCCCCGGAAGGGGGGCCGTACAGGGCCATCTGGAAAGACTGTGGCTCCCCAGCAACCAGAAATCCTCCGCCTTCGCGGCCTGAAGTCACCGTGCCACTGTTGCTTTTTCCGATTTATTCCGGCCTCAGAAAATAGGAGCTGGGGGTGGGGACCGGAAGAGGAAGGGAGGGGGATAATTACAGACCTGGGGAAGGAACAGATGCCGGGTCCGAGGGGGTCTGCACCCAGGAATCCGCTTGGGCACAGGGAGAGGGAGACCAAAACTCCGGAAGAGAAGGGCAGTCCTTCTGGTGGTGAAAGTGCGAAGGGTTTGCTCAGTGTGGGGGGCAAATGTGGCTCAAGAGAGAGTATATTGTTTCAAGAAATAGACCTGCAGAAGCCGGGACGATGGCGCACGCCTGTCATCCCGGCAGCTTGGGAAGCAGAGGCAGGAAGATTTCAAGTTCAAAGCCAGACCAGACCGCCTAGAGGATAAATAAATATCAAATCAAAAGGGCTTCCCACGCACACTCCAACAGTCTGATGGGATTTTCTGACCAAATGACCAGGGAGCTCATATGCCTGGGTTGGGCTGGGGAGGGAGCAGAGGGGAAGTCCTAGTACTCAGTCCTTGGAAGGCATGCTAAGCACCCCTGTCCTCTCTGAAGTGGCTGGGACAGGCATCTAGGCCCCTCCAGATCCTGGTGGTTGAGTTAGGGGGCCAATCTGAATGATTAGTTCATTGCTTGGCCGGTCAACAACTCCGAAGGCCTGACACACCCAGGGGCTCGCAGACTGCCCTGGGGAGCCACTGTTGCCACCAGGCTTGGCATGAGGGAGGCAGGCGCAGACCATGAGGGCAGCCCAGAGGCCTCCCAGGGAGGAAGCGCTGGACAGAAGCCAGAGGGCCCAGCAGGCTTCAGGCAGGAGTGTCTGGCAGGGCTCCAGCAGAGGGAGGTGCAGGTCTGATGGGGAGAGGGGAGTGCAGGTCACTAATGTTGGGGACATCACAGCAATTACCAGCTCCCCTATTCTCAGACAGGAGCTCACCAAAGGCCAAGAGCAGAGGGTCAGCTGGGAAGATGTGGGCACTTGCCCTTTTCCTTCCATGGATCCAACCTTAAGGCCACCTTCCTTTTAGAGACCTGGAGGGCAAGCTGGGCCCGCCAGTGGGAAGACAAGGGCTTGGAGAGGGCTCCCCTCAGCCAGTGGGGCAGTAACACCCTCACTAGGATGGAGAGGGTCTGCGGCAGAGGTCACAGCAGCCGCCGCAGGCCCCGCAGCCCATAGCGTACTGTCAGCAGTCGGAGCAGCAGCGGTAATTGCCTGTCCAGCCAAAGTCCTGCCTCACACCTCACTTCTCATTAGCCCCCTGCCGGGCTGCCACCCTGGCAGATGAGGAGGCACTGCTTCTAGCTCGGCCCAGCTCCCCCTCGCGGACCAGTGGCAGCCGCTCTCGCCCCTCCCCTAGCCATGAGTACAGTCACTTTGTCCCCTGTTCTTAGTCCTTCTGCCCTTGAACCAGGGAACGGAAAGGTGGGAAAGAGAGATCAGCTCCACCCTCAGCTCCCACCCTGCAAACATTCTGCCCTCCCTGCTAGACAGAAATGCTCTCGTCTTGCCCTCCAGTGCCCAGGGAGAAGAGAGGCAGACGCTGCTGAGCTCAGGGCAAAGCACGGGCCGGGGCTCACACGCCATCCGGTCCACCTCGGTTCGGGATGCACAGGGTGGGCGAGACGCTTTGGTGGGGAGCGAGGGTGCCCCTCTGATGCGTGTGGTCTTCCCGGGCAGCGGAGACAGCCCAAGTGCATGGGGAAGTAAGGGCACAGCAAGTGTAAGAAGCATCTTGATGCTGATGAGCAGCACAAGTGGAATGGGTTCAAAGAAATGGGAACCCGGAGCTTGACAAATATCTGCCCATTTTCCGTGTGTGATGGACCAAGCTGCAGGGACAAACCCGGGAGGCACATCCCTTGGTTTTGAAGAGGTCACTGTGTGTAAGGAGGTGAAGACTGAGACCTGTGACATTCCAATAGAGAGGACAATGGGAACAGGGACCCCAGACAAGGGACAAGCTGACCAGGTCGGCACTGGTAGAGAGAAGCAGGGGCGGTGGGTGTACACAGGACAGGGTGAGAAGGGGCTGGGAGAGGGAGGGCAGCGGCCTACTCTCATCTGCAGCCGCCCTTCGCCCCACACTCTTCCCTTCTCTGCCCCGTGAGTGCTCTAGCTGCTCAGAGCTGCCCCGAGCTCTCTGCTGCCCTCCGCATCTTCTCTTCCTCCCACATGCCTTCCACTGAGGCTGTCCTTCACCTCCTGCACCTTACAGAGCCCATTCAATCGTCCAAGAAAGTTTCAGCCGCTGCGTCAGGGATGCTTTTTCTTTTATAGTTGTGGTCAACCTGTTTGTCCGAGGAACTTTGCATACAGAAAGCTCCAAGAAACTTTTGGAAAGTTGAGAAAGAAAGAACCAATTATGATCTATTTTGTAACCCTGCAGCATAGAGAAATGGGCTTTCCTGATGTCCGATTGCCTCATGCCTACCATCGATACCACCTCCCAGGGAGGGCAGCGGAAAGTTTTGATTGAATGAGCTGAGCAATAGTTTTGGCAGCTAACGGGCACCGCCTTTTGAAGTTTTGGGGTCAGAATCTTCAGAGCTTCCTCCTGCCAAGTGTGGAGCCCAACGATTTTCAGCAAGGTGCCATGGAAATGATATTGCCATCTGATCCCTCAAGGTCACCCGAGGAAGTGTGAGGACGAAGTCAGTGCTGAGTCAGGTGCAACACTGTGAGAGAAAAGGTAAGATCTCCGGCAGATCTGGGGCCTCCGCCACCTGCTCAGCACCTCCTCCTGCCGCAGAACGGGGCTGTGGGCTGGAGTGGCTGTCTGTCTCGGTCCGTCTTCTCGTCCACTTCAGCCTTGCTTGCTCCTTTGAATGTGGCATTTGGCTACCTTTCACATGCCCCAGCAGCAGCTTTTCCTAAAATACGCTCAGTGAAAATCTAAACCCTTGGAACCCTTAACTGAACAATAAAAATAATACAAGTCGGGAAAGGTTCCCGTTCTGTGGTCAGAAGGGTTTTAGAAACGTGACCTCCACATTCTCCTTTTGCAGATTCACAAGCACGTTAGCCTATCGGAGGTTTTGCGAAGTCCTGCACCAGCAATATCTGTACAGCTTTATCTTTCTCACCACAGAAGCCTCGTTTGATACAACAGCCATCGGCGTCTCGCAGAACTTGGGTTCCACTCAGGATAAATGCTGCTGGCTTAAAAGAAGGTCAGCGCTAGTGCGAGGAATGGCATTTCATCATGCTATTCTGGAAGCTGCGAAGCCTTCTGGAATCAGAGGAGTAATTATTTCGCAACAAAGGCTAGGCAGATGGCAGCCCCACCGGTCCTGCGGAAATCACATCACGTGGGTGACCACCTACTCCACGCAGTCAACCAGTACAGAACGCTTGGGAAACCGCGGGGTTAGAGAGGAGGCATGTGTTAGACATTCGGTCCCAGGCTTCTCTGTAAAAATCGAAAGTATCCTTCTTTTGTTGCAAGTTGAAGTGTAGGCACTCAAATTGTTTTTTATCTTATGCACTTTATTTAGGAAAACAGAAAAGCCCATGTGCACCCAGAAAAAGATCAACAAGGATAGTGAGAGAGCCCCATTTCCCTGAATCCAGATTTGCTCTCAGCACAGAACTGTTTGTTTAGCTAAAGCAAGTACTGTGTAACACAAGGAAGTGGTAAGTAGTTACTAAGTAAGCAGCACACACCGTGCTCATTTCCATATCATGTCTGAAAATAAAAATATGATCAAATTTTGTTTCGTCTTTTATTTTACATAAAAAGCATTTACATGCTGCTTAATCTGTGCAAGATACTCTTGTACCAGAAAAGAAGAGAGAAAATTTAAGTGAATGAGTTATCAATCTTGTCCTAAAACAATCAGCAGATTTGTAGGACAGTTAAGCTGTTGATTTTGGAACTGCCATCAGTAAGAGTTAAAGGGGCGGATCCTTAGAGGTCATTTAATCCAACATGAATCCCATTGATGCATGAAGAAACTGAGGCTTAAGGAGACTGAGGGACACGGGGCCACCTATCTTGTCAGTCACAAACCTGAAGTTAATGTCTCTTCCTCCTCGACCCGGTCAAAGTAGAATATGCACAGAGACCTACAGAATTGCAATCAAAGGGCTATGAAAGGTTAGGTCAGGGGCCTTTGAAAAATGAAGCATTAGGCCAAATCTTTAAAACCGTGTAGGATTTTGACTGGTTGGAGAGAGCCCTGAGTGTTACGGTTTAGGTGAAAAATGTCCCCCGAAAGACTCCATCGGTAGATTCACGGGAGATGAGTGTGCTGCTAGTGGGTGCGGCCTGGTTGGAGGAGGGGGGCCCCTGAGTATGTGACCAGGAGGGGTATATTGTCATCTCCTACCTGTCCCCTCTCCTCCTCCCAGGCCTCCTCTGCCTTGGAGCTAGCGGATCGTGGACCTCTCTGATCAGGGAGCCTCCGAAACGGGGAGCCAAAAATCAAAGTTTTCTCCTTTAGTTTGCATGTGTTAGACATTCGGTCCTAGTGACAAAAAGCTGAATAATACACTGAGGATGAAAGGGCGGCCCAGAAGAATGGGCCAGAAAATGAAAGTTTAGAAATGAAAAAGTACAGGAGGGTTTGGGTTACAGGAAAACAACCCAATTTTTGGTCAGACACTTGGTAGCAAGAAAGATTTTTGTAATGGAATCGATCCCCAAAAGTAAAAAGAGCCTAAACACCGGACCGTCCACAATCGGACCAGGGACCAGAGCAGGTCAGTGTGACATTCCGAGCCCTGTGCAGGCATTACAGAGCTCATTCTGTCATCCAGCACAAAGCAAGCCATGCAGAGAAGGGCAGCACAGCAGGGAACGGGGGGGTAAGATGCTACAGATTTAGGAAGTTAAGCAGAGAAAATTATGTTACAATACACAGACCCCTGTGTAGACAGTGAACAATCTTAACTACAGGGATTCTTTCTGGAATAGGGAACAAAGGTGATTAGTTTCCTTTCCGAAAACTTTTAGTAGCAACTTACATATCATCAATTCATCTCTCCGAAGTGACTCTGGTCTTGTACTTGGGGAGAGCTCAAATTGGAAGGAAAAGAGTTATAAACACTAAACACTCTTCTAGCCTTTGAGGTGATAGAAACTTTGGGGAGAGACTCGCCCTCAAAGCCTGGAGTTACTGGAGTATGCAAAGGAACACTAACTATCAGTCTCATGCTGGCTGTGGAGATATCCTACCAATTACCTCAGATTCTTCCCCTTTAATTCATTCTCTTTCTCATTTAGTGAAGCAGGGGTCCATTTTTATATTTAAACTGCTAGGAAATACTTCCCTGTGGAAGACTGTGGTACTGAAACCAGTCTGATCAATATTTGTGTTTTCTAAAACTTTTCTTAAACAATCTTTTCTCTAAAACAATCTTTTCTCTAAAACAATCTTTTTCTCTAAAACAATCTTTTGCAATATTGTTCTTCCAAGAGGCAGGGATATTTATAATTGGGTGTTTCAAATACTCTTTCAAGGTGATAAATTGGCTTATTTCATATTTAAATATAAACTACCTGAATTGAATATTGCGATGCTGCCTACTACTCAGACACTTGCCATTGTAAAGCTGTTAATATATTTTTATATGGCAAATGATACACATACTTAGTGTTACAGTGACACGGGCTTTAGCTGAATGAAACTCTGGGCTGGGTACTCTCTCCAGCTCCATCCTAGTGATTTCTGCCATTCCTGCGCCAAGCTGTTCCATCCCACACATGCTGTCCCGAGGAGGTGGTCATCTGATGCCAGCCAGGCTGTGAAAACACCTCTATTCCCTGTGACCACCGGGCTCCCTGATGCAGCTGAGAGAGGAGATCTGAAGGAGCCAGGCTTCTGTTCAAAGCATAAAATCAGCCAGTCTTTTCTCACAAACGCAGAAGAAATAAGGCAGGAGCGAGGACAAAGAAGAAAAGAGGCCAAGACAGAGACTGGAAGGGAAAGGATTCAGGATCAGCTCACTCTGTGCTCATAGATGCTTTGCACAATAATAAGAGAAGCAAGCCCCGCATGTTTGTGTGTATAAAGCAGTCGTGTGTGTTTCACACAGTAGTAATTAAAACCTCTCAGTCGGATGCTATAGAGAGATTACTTGTCACGTTGTGTTAAAGGAATCCGTGCCTTATTCCCTAGAAGGGGACAGACTGCCTGCCGTCCTGTCATCTGTTCGTGTGCTAGAGTGACCCTCAGCCAGAATGCCTCGCTGACAGATCCCCGCAGCTGGGGAGAGGTCTGCCTGCCACATCAGAAGGAAAACACACACAGCCACCTGCCTAGCTGCTCTGACCCTGCACTCCCACAACCTCCCCACTTGGCTTCAGTGAGATCCTAAATGCTGCCTAGAAATTTCCACTTTTCAATTTCTCCTTTCAGGAGACAATTTGGAAAATTTGACAGGCGACCAAGAAAGGCAGGCAGTGGGGCCTCAGTAGAGGCCCGCGGCAGGAAGAAGCTGGGCCTGGAATCAGGGGTGGAGTTTCAGCTCTTCCACACATTGTGGGACCTCGTAAAGTCCTTTGACTTCCTCAGGTACAAACCAAAGAATCTCTTGATTCCAAGCCAGCAGTAATTCTATTGTTCTACCCAAGTGGAATCGATTTTGTGGTCAGTAAGCCGAATGAAGAACAGTAAAGTCCTTGGGTAATTTATTACCAAATATCCAGGTGACTCCGTCAAACATTCTGTCAGCTTTCTTAAAAAGAAAATCCAGCCAAATTTGTTTTGTTTTTATTTTATTGAACTGACTGCTATTTTGATTGAGTTGATGGACCAAACCATCAGTCCTCACCCAAAGGATTCACAGACACTCTCCTAGGAGTCCATGGACACCTGTTCTCCACCGGGATGGTTTATTTCAGTGGTGGCGAGCCTACGGCACATGTGCTATAGTGGGCTGTTTGTATCATTGAAAGCTCTAACATCAAATTTATCCTTGTATTGTATTTATGTAATGCTTTTGCCTGAAAGCTACTTGAAGGCAAGAAATTTGTCTTTATCACCATCAAGAGAC
>PVJO010004029.1:0-114758 GCA_004026905.1 Hystrix cristata
CCTGTGTTCAAGCCCTAGTACTGAAAAACAAAACAGAACAAGATACCGATAAACAAACAAGCAAACACCCCCAGATAGTGATATAAAAATGCAGTGCATTCTTAACCCTGATATAAACAGCTATTGAAGCCCAGAAAGAGAACTAGCTAGATTTAAGATCATTTCAGCCTAGCCGTGAAGGGAATAGACTTTGAAGCCTGACTAATTAGGCAAGAACTGGTTTCACCCTTACTGGCTGTGTAACCTTGACCAAGTTATTTCACCTCTCTGTATTTCAGCTTCTCATCTCTCAAATGGAGGTGATAATGGTACCCACCCCATTTGGAATTTTTAAGCAATTAAGACAGTGCCTGGCATGTAATGATCCCTACATATATTAATGTTCTAGAATTCCCACAAGTCGACAAGACTGTAATGGAGCTAGTGAACAAAAGGAAATCCTTCATTTAAAACAAATCTGTGTTTTGGACAGAATGAAGATGAGTGTTGTGTTTTGTGTTTATTAGACATTAGATGGTTCATTAACATCCCTGTCCCCCTTGGATACCGGTAAGTCAGTACCCAGGCTGCCAAGTGGGAGCATTTGGCATGGTTAGGAGGATATGGCATGGTTAAAGGTGTTGTGTATTAAGAGCAGGAAAGGACCACTCTTTGATGTACAGACAGCTCCCAGAGAACACGCACGGGGAACCTCACCATCCCTTTGCCCACCCGGCAAGGTCAGACCGTGGGAGAGGAGGCTGGAGCAGGAACACTTTGGGGCATCTGAGAAGGAAGACAGGCAGGCCACGGGGGAAGGGGGTGACTTTCAGCTTGGAAACCACACAAAGGAGAGTAGAACTTGGCCTGGCAGGAATGAGGACCATCAGGCTGGCTCAGTGTCAGCTGGCTCAGGCCAGGGGAGGCAGTTGTGGGCTGTTTGGGGCGGCCCTTCCAGGAAGTGGGAGTCCAAAAGAGAGGGGTGAGAGAGATGCAGTAGACAGGGGTCTTTATGAGGAATTTGGGAGGAAGGAGATCATGTTGGCCCTAGAAATACAATATTGGATGAGACAGGAAAACAATCCACATTAAACACTCGCCTGAGATATCCATGGAGTGGTGAGGATGAGACTCATGGGAACAATGATGTGCTAGGACTCTCGTGGGGCAGGGACTGCTTCGTGGCATTTGTTGATTTTCCAAGTATCAGGACCACCACTGTGGCTGACGTCAATATGATGTCACCAAAGCCCCTTATTATCCACTATATCCACTCTACAGACACAATGGAGACCCAGGTAGCCTCAAGTAACTGGATAATAGTAAAATGTAATAGAAGAATTAGGAAGCAATGAATTTGAATAGTTATTACCTCCATTTAGAATACATGTATAATCATAAATTTATATAATTTAATTTTCATAATGAGCACAGTTTTGCAACTGGTTTGCAAAATTCCTGACAGTTTAGCAATTGATCCTTGGAAACTAAGAGCAAGCTGGCCTCAAAATGCCACTGATTGAGAATGTCACCGAATTTCTCCAAATCTCAGTGTTCTCAATAGTAAAATCATTCTACCTGGATTACATCATATCTAGATCTCATCAGGGTCAGAAACATATGCAAAAGCATTTTGAAAACTGTAAGCTGCATGTAATATACTAATACAAACAATCCTTAGAGGCGCGGTGTAACCTAGTGGTGAGGAGGGCAGTGTCTGGGGCCAGATTGCCTCACTTTGAATCCTGGCTCTACTCCTTTCAGTTGCGTGACCTCTCTGGGTCTGGCTTTCTTCTACAGAGCATCACTGAGGCTTACGTGAGTTAATATTGTGAAGCACCTGGAACAGTGTCTGGTGTGTGGTGAGCACCATGTTGACTCGAGTTGTTTCTCAACTTAAATGACAGTACGTTGTAATTCTTCCAGAATCAGAAGGCCTTTCACAGAGGAGCCCAAGGTTCTGGCCTCCACCCCACTTCACTTTAAAGGGAAAGCTCCCCTCTATGGTAACAGATTTGTTACTATGCTAACAGCCAATGCTTTTTAGATAATGAACCCTGAGCCCTATTGCAGAGATAAAGATGCTGCTAGAATCAGATTCCATAGGCACTCACCATAGTAGCAGGGGCAAAGAGCTATCTTATTACATGCCTGGCTGGCTCAATTACCTCAGTCCTGACCTAGCCAGATGCTGGAACCAGCCAAGGGCACAGCCCTAGAGGTGGAGGGGCTGTTAGCTGCCCCACAGAACCTGGTCTCGCATATTACCTCAGTCACCACAGGCCCGGGGCTGAGCAGGATTAAGGCAGTACACAGGCGACATGAGAGAGATGGAGAACAGTACGACACAGGAACCAGGAACTATGGCTGCCACTGCCACCACAGGCTGGCTCAAGGAGTTTGGGGTTCTTAGGCAAAGAGTCAGGGACAGATATGGGGTAAGGAGGAAAGCAGGTGGGGAGGTGGTCAGGGTCTCTTCACCAGGGATGAAGTCAGGTCTTATGACAGACAGACAATAGAAAGACAGAAGCGAAGAAAGCCTGGCCCACGGAGGCAGGCTGATAAGGCTAGGTGTTTCACATTAAGGAATGGCAGCCATGAGAAAGTCCTGAATTTCATGTAGTGGATCAGACCGTCATTTTCTTTTTCTTAAGAAACTAGAATAGAAGAGTGTGGCATAGCCTGCCTGTATGCTGCTGAATCCCATTTCCTCTTCCTGAGGGCTCAGACGGTTTCCCTGTAGCTCCCGCAGTCAGGTTCTGACCGATGCAGTGTAAGCTAGATGATACAAGCTGTTTATGAGCCTAATTGTAAAATCCTCATGAGTGCTTCTCTTCTGTCCTGTCCCCTCCATCTCTGCTCTTCTCCCCTGTCCTATTCTCTCCTCCTCTCTCCCTGGAGGGATAAGAAGCCACTAAGCAGAGTTTCCTGATCTACATTGAAATAGGACATGAGCAAGAAATAAATGTCCATCTCGTTAAGCCACTGAAATTTAGGGGCTGTTTGTTTCAACACCTAGCAAGCTCGGCCTTGACTAATAAAAATAATAAAATGAAATGGAGTGAGAAGAAAGGGACATACTGGAATGCATTAAATTAAAAAAGAATAGGATAAAACAGAAATTATGAGAGTGCATTGTAAGTAGTGAAAAGTAAATTATTTGGTGAAATGTGTTTAAATTCATACACATATTATTTCAATATAAATTTTATTTTTGGCTGGAGGTGGGGGCGAAAATTTCTGAAAATTTACAGACTTAAAGATGGAGAGAGGGTTGAAGGAGATGATATAAGAGAAAGCTTCAGGTAAGATGGGGATTACACATCCCCCACACTTTGAAGGAAGGTGCTATATACTTGCTAGTCATCCCTACCTCATGCCTGCTTGTATTGGACATGTGCCTACAGAGTTCACTTTCCTTGCCGTTGGTAATGGCAACCCAATTTTAGTTGAGACAGTCTGGGGTTGTGTCAATCCCTTGGAGTCAAGGGGAAGGGGACACACACACACAAACACACACACACACACACACACACACACACACACACACACAGAGTCTGGTCAATCAAAGTATTCCATGCTTGGAGCCATAGTGATTAGTTCAAGGATGACCACATGATACAAATTGGTCCAATTAGAGCTAAAACTTGGACTTTGGCTGGAGTTATCATAAAAGTAAGTGTTTTCCCTCCACTGGTTTTAGGGTTGAGAATAGAACCATCACTGAAGAAGGCAGAACTAAGTGATAGGCAAGACCCTTGGACCTCACAATGCTGGCAGCTATCCTTGTAATTTTTAGCTGATTCTATAAAATTACTTCTTTACTACTTCCAGTTTGAATCAGGTTTTTGATAGGTGTAACTGAGGCCACAACTTCCACATCTTTAAGATATCACTTCCTTGGTAAAATGGGCCCCAGAAAAGAATTAAAGTGGGAAACAGCTGGTCCTCAGGCTCCTCCAGGCTTTGCCAAGGAAAAGTGGTTTCAGTCACTGCAGAATTAGGCTTTGACATATGGAAAAGCTATAAGGTAAAGTAGAGGAGAAATTCTTTTTTGTTTTCTGTTTTGGGAGGATGAAGAACAGATGAATACCATTAAACCTGCTAATATGTTTCTCTTCATTTATTCAACAAATATTTATTGAACACTTTCCATGTGCTTGGAACTATGTTAGGCCCTGGACATTATTATACTGTAGAGTTATTAGTAATAACAGACCAAATTCTTATAAATAGCTTGCTATATGTCAGATACTGTTTTGAGAACCTTAGGTTAATAATCTTGTCCTTCATATCTACCCTATCTGGCAGATACTATTACAGTATTTGCTCTCATTTTACAGATGAAAGAAACTGAGGACAGAGAGATTAAACCAGTAAGAAGCAGAACTAGTGTTGAACTTTGGGAGACTGGCTTCAAGTCTAAGTCTTAAAATCGATGATGCACAATAGTTTGGTCCTTGCTCACTGTAGACTCATAGTTTTCCTTACGAAGGAGCATTCTCTAAGCTTCTTAGGATCTCTGCTCTGAGTCCCTTCTACTAGAATTCAGTCTTACAGAGTCCTTTTTTGACTTCGACTTGAACCATGACATCACTTGCTGAATTTCAGGTGCTGCTCGGTTTACCTTTCTGAAATTAGTCTAACCGTCAGCACTGTGTGTGAAAGTTGGAGGAGGGGGAGCTTAGGGTACAGGTCAGTCTATTGGTTAGGAATACAGTTATTGGACTCATTCTAAATACTGGGTCCAAAAGTCTGCTGTTTTTTAGCTGTGTGACATTACAGAAGTTATGACCGTCTCTGAGCTTCTGCCTCTTTATCTTACAGATGGGAAAATACCTCCAATGCATCTGATTGTTGCATAACTACAATAAAGTAACAGAGTTCCTGGGGCACAGTCAGCACCCAGTAAGTGATAGCTGTTATAGCTCTTTCTCTTTGACTTTCAGCTCCCTGCTTGTGAAATGAAGAGCTTGCTGAGATGCTCTCTGAGGTCTCTGTTGGCGTAAGTTTGTGTGACTAGTGTTTTCCAAACGCTAATTTGGGAATGGTGAATTTCCATTTTCATGGTTTTGGTTCCTAAAGAAACATTTTCTGTTGCGTTTCTGTAAGATTGGACTTTGTGTGCTACTTTGAAACAGCCAAAGGAGCTTTAAACATTTTTCACATGATATCATAACTTAGTTCCCATAAAAGTGATGAAATGCTATACACCAAAGCAGGGAAGAAGATAACAACAGGGGCCCGTGGCCCTGATCCAAACCCGGACATTCTCCTTCTGGGCAGGGCAGTGGGAGTGGCTTTGACCCCCGCTCCGGGACGCCTCTGACAATCCCAGAGATTCTCTGGATCCCAAGCTTGGGACGTCCCAAGTGACGTTGAGGGAAAGGAGAGGCTGGAAGAGTGGGGGAGAAAAGGGAAGGGACAGGGGAGGGCGTGAGGAAGCAAGGGAAGGGGAGTGCCAGAAAGAGGGCAGAAGGAGGACAGAGGCATGGCGATGGGAGAAACAAGGAAAGGAAGACAGGCAGGAGAAAGGGCAGGGGAAGGGAAGGTGGGGGAAGACTAAACTCAGTCAGAAGAATGCAGACAATGAGCCAGGCTGACGGGTTGGGGAGGTCAGTCAAGACTGCCATGAATGTCCAGTCTGTTCTGGTAGAACCTGATTTCTAAATCAACCTGTTGGAAACTGTGGCGTAAACCCCAAACAAAAGACCACATGGCTTGAAAAATAACTAATAAGCAGAGAATAATCTGTAAAAGCAAAACTATCATAATGCTGTTGGCCTTTTTTCCACTCTCTAGGTCATTCACAAACTCTACTTTGGGGTGTTTTGTTATCCAGAGTTGAAATACTACCCTTTTGTGATATTTGCTGGGATTTACACATAACAATTTACAGAGTTACTGTTCTCACGAGTTTATAGTCTGAGATGGGCAGGGCCAATCCAAGAAGACTATCACTGGAGAATCATAATGTGTCAAGGAGACCAAATCTCTGGCCCTCTAGGGAGCTTTATTCAACAGCCTAAAATGATACGGTATGAATCATCAATGATGGTTCAGGGATGTGTCACTTGCTTTAACTGTTTCATTTCTCACCAGTTGGTCCTTTCTAAGGGCACAGATGCCCACCTATGATAACCACACATCCAAGCAAATGGTATTTCTTGACAGGACTGTAGAAGGCTAGATCTAAAGCAGGGTTACAGATCACATGGTCCAACCCTCACACTTGTCTGCTGGGGGAAATTTTAGTGGTCCTGAAAGACTGAGTGTCTTATCCAGGTCCACAGAGCTAGTCGGTGACCAACTACCAGGGGAAAGACCTCTGCTGTGTTTCTGTGCTCTGCAGCCTCTTCACTTGAACATCAAGGGGCGTTGTGCTCTGGGGTGAGATCATGCAGAAATTCCAAATACAGACCATGGAGTCAGATAGAGCCAGCAAGAATCCCACTTCTGTTACTTACTAGCTGTGTGAATGTGGCCTATTTGGCTTCACCAAGCCTCCAATTTCTTTCTCATCTGTAAAGTGGCAGTAATTAGAATATTTATCAACCAGTATCTGTTGTGGGGATTAACTGAGAAAGTGCATAGCAGAGTGCTTGGTTGGTAGTAAACACTTGGAAAGTTCTGGTCTCTGTAGAATGAAACACTTTGGCTTGCACCTTGCAGAACTACAGAAAGGTGTGGGATGGACTTTGGGCTGAGTGGAGGGATTTATATTTTTCTGGTGTGAGGGTGATCAGAGGTGATTTCCATGCTGATACTGCCACCAACTCTCCATGGGAAGTGGCTGCTGGCTTCATGGGAGCAGCTGTGATGTTGGCACATCCTTGCCTCTGTTCCCTGGATGGCTGTTGGTAGGACACTCCTTGGTCTGTCCCTCTGAGACATTCCACTTGTTAATGCCATCGCCATTCCTCCAGGCAAAAGGCACCTTGATTGGATTCCTTCTCCCTCTTGAATCTCTTTGTCAGCCATTAGCCTTGACAAGTCCCCATGGGTGTCTCTGAGGGGCTATGATGTGGTCAGCTTCCTGCTCCCTCATACTAGTGGAGACTCATGGGATCAGTGTGAGTGCACCCCTGGGGAAATAAACACCCACCCCCTGAGTTCTGGTTCCTGGCAGCTCAGAGAGAGAACAATGTCAACCTCCTATCACAGAGCAACCTCAAGGGCTCAGCTCTAAAGCCTGGGAGGAAGCTCTGAGGCCCCCAAAGAGAAGGCAGCTGTGCAGAACCGCTCACATTAACATTTCCATACAGGAGCAGGGAGCTGGTCTTCTGCTGGGAGTGGCACCAGTTATAAAAGAGAAAGAGCTGCATTTCCTTTCGGTTTTTGTGGGTGTGTACAGTCATTCACAAACATTTCACAAACACATTTGTTCAGGGTTCCTGATATGATTGTCAGCTCATAAGTAGGGTACAAGCATGAACAAATTGGCAGCGTCCCTGCTTTCTGTGAGCTCATAGTCTTGTAGGAGAAATCAAACTCTGAAAGGATGACCAGATGGTGTAATCAATATTGGATTTGCCATATGTATGAAGATAGTAGAGGGTATAGAGGACATGGGTGTTGGTAATGTTGGGGGTAGAGGGAAGAGATAAGGAAGACTTCATAGAAGAGGTGACTTTCCAATTGTGCTCACTGATGAGTAGTGTTTGGCTAAAATGATAAGTGAGATCCAGGCATAGGTAACCATACGTGCAGAAGGACAGGGGTCTGAGAGAACAGGGGAGTACAAGCAATCTGGTGGGGAGGAAAAGAGATAGTGGAAAAGCAGGTTGGAAATGGTCAGGCTTGCGAACTCTTGGAGATATATATATATAATATGGAGTTTATCCTTCACTTCATCGTCAAAGTGGAGCCATACAAGCTTATTGATCAGGGCAGGGACTTGTAGTTTTGTGATTTCAGAAGGATAAAGCTGCTCCCGAGATGGAGGGTGGCAGACAGAACATTTAGCAGGTTCTGACTTCATTCAGACCAGAGGGTATGGAAGCTACTATGTGGCAAGGACCCTTAGGACAGACACTCATGGAATTCCATCTAGCAACAGCCTAACCAGACTTAACTTACACACATTCCTTCTACATTCACTAGACTGCAACTGGCAGCAATTTTTTTCCTAAATGTTAGAGGAATGAGCAAATGTGGAATGCTCTGCTTTCTAAGGACTCCCCATAAATGCCAACTGGAGACTTTGTAAGACCCTGAATTGTGCTTGGTGCTTAACCTCTTGATGTAGAACAGTCTTCAGTTTGTGACAAGGTGAAATAGGACCACAGTTGCCCTTCCATAGTCATTTTAGACAGCAAAAGACTCTTTATGTAGAAGGAACAGTGAAAACATGTCATCAGGTCTCCTCGGCATCTCCAGATTTGTATAGAGGCCAGACACAAGGGAGCAGAATTTAGTTAGATGCCATGTTATATCAAAGCGCTACAGATGCAGATGTTTGCTGTCTTCCACTAGTGTCTCTTACAGTTTCTGGATCCATTCAGGGTTGTTAGTTCATTTGTGTGCTGCTAAGTCCTGGGGGTGGGTGAAATCCCTTGGTTTGGGTGCCCCTGGAAGCAGATCCAGAGACAAAGACTCAAATGCAAGTAGTTTATTTGGAAGGTGGTCCCAGGAAACATCTGATGGAAAGTGGAGAGGTGAGAAAGGAAGGGAAAGAAGCCACAATTGCGTGTGTTAATGAGCAAATTACCCCTGTGGGCAACTGGAGAGCAGTCCCACTTGGAACTCTGGGGGATGGTGTTAACCATGCCCAGAGTCATCCCACTTGAGGGATGAAGACGCTGGGCTATATTTCTACCAAAGCATCTGCCATTGTGTAAAGGCTGCTTCCAGGGACATTAATTTTGCAGCACTTCCATCTTGCTCTGCGTACTAGCCAAGTGTGTTTTTAAAGAAGTTGTAAGTATTTGCAGTAAGCAGCCTGGAATACATAGAGGGAGGAAGATGTGCAGGGTGCCAGCAGGACCTGCTGCAGTAGCACACAGCCCCAGAGATGGCATCCGCTTACATCCTGGAAGATGCTTCAGTCCCCAGGCTTGGGGAGAAGAGTGGGTGATGATAGACACTGAAGTTTAATGGAAGCATATTGCTGCTTTCATATAGGCTATTAAGGTGCAAAGTGTGAGAAGCCTAGATTAAAAAAAAGAAAACTTTGTGTCTCATTCAAAGTATGAATAAGATGATCAGTTTGTTTCAGCATCTTTTCTAGCCTGGAGAATGGTGGATAGGCGGGTAATACTATTGCATGGTGTGGTGGTTGTGGTAGGGTGTCAGGCTTTAGCATCTCCATAATTCCCATAAGCCTTCTTCCAAAGCCACTTTGAATAAATATAGAAACCACAAAGAAGCCGGCCAGCCAATGCAGCCAGATAAGTGGCTCAGCCTGTTTCAGTCCCTGTAAAACAGAGTGCCACCTCAATTCCCAAGACATGGCAGAGCTGCCACTCTTCAGACACCTGCGAAGGGTGAGTGGTAAACCAGTGAGTCTTAGAATCCCCAGGGCATGTGTTTACTAGGCCAATTCCTAGGCTAATACTGATTTGGTAAATTGAGACTGGGACCTAGAAATCTGCATTTTAGACAAGACTCCCAGATGAATTGAAATAAATGTTGAGAAGTACAGTCTTAGAAGGTGTTGGGCCTCAACAGAGGAAAAGGAAGAAAACAGAAGGAAAAAAGAGGCAAGAAGTGAAGTGGTAATAAGATGGGGAAAAAAAGTGGGAGAGAGCCAGGAGAACACTTCAAATGGAGGGGACGGCTGCAAGTGTCATAGGCTGTGGGGCAGTGACTTCTATAGCAAATAATTGCTTTAACGCTCTGGGCATTAAGAAGCAGTCTTCCCTTTAATAAACTCCAAAGGCAGACATGAGCTTTGCAAGCTACATGATCTAAGGGAGTAGATTAAAGTGTTTATCAGGCTATCTTCTAGTTGGGGAGAAACGGCTTTCCTGCAGTGTAAGAGCAGGATAAGATGGGTTGTGAGTACCCAGCAGGTCTTTTCACACATTATAACTTACAGGAGCACCTGCAAACTGGATACGATGTATTTCACGGTGCAGATGCGCCTTGACTTTCGATGGATCCCGTCCCAATAAAGCCATTATAAATTGAAACTATTCTAAATGTAAAATGCACCAAATCTACTTCATACTCTAGCTTGGCAACATGTACACTGTCATATCAGTTGTCTACCCTCATGATTGCCGGGCTGACTGGGAGCTATGGATCACCGCCACTGCCCAGCATTTGTGAGAGAGCATCGTACTACATATCACTAGGCAGGGCAAGATCCATATTCAAATTTGAAAATATGGTTTGTACTGAATGCACGTCACTTTTGCACCATTATAAAGCCAAAAAATCTTGAAGTCAAACTGTTGTAAGTTGGAGACCATCTGTATGCAAAAGCAACAAATTTTCAGAAGGTAAAATATTTTCTGCCATATGACTATTAAATATCCCCCCTCCCAAACAGAAGGCTTTCACTTCAGTCTTGGAAGAAAATTGATGTAAATATACTAAGACATAGGGTGAGTCAAATTCGGGCAGTGAAGAGCAGACTTCTGGTGAAGTTCTCCCCTTTGAGCATGCCTCAGAATGACCCAAAGGCTTGTTAAAACTCATTGCTTAGCCCCATTCCCAGTGCATCTGATTTAGCAGCTTTGGGGTAGGGTGCAAGAATTTGCTGATGCTAGTGGTCTGGGAATCATACTTTAAGCACTACTGGGTTAGACCAACTTTCAAAATTTAGACCAAAGTACAGAATGTCCAAGGGGAAAAAGTATATGAAGTCTTGTCTAAGAACTGGGCCAAAAAAAAGAATATATTTGCATACTCTAGTTAAAGAAAGATGGAGAGAGGGTCCTGGAAGAGTAATAGTACCTTAACTTACTTGGATGAGCATTTCTGCCTCCTACCTGCCTTCTTGCTTCTTAGAGGAAAGGACTTTATATGGTGGTATCATAATTCTTCACCCTCCTTCAAGATGAAAGTGATGTATTTATATCTGCTCTATTAAAAGACACCAAGTGAAATGGGAAACTCTATGTCAATCCCTGGCTTAGAATTCAGGTCATTTCCAGCCTCTGAAGAGACTAGACACCTTCATATGAATAATGAACCCCCGAGAGACCCTTAGTTCCACCCAGTAATTTTCAATGCTTTGGACAGGCACAGTTCACTGGCTCATATTTCCAGCCCCTTGCAGAATCCTGCAGGCCAATTTTTCCCCTGCCCTAGCATTAAGGCAGTTTTGCTGGACATAAACTTCTTAGGATATATGAGTTGAGCTAGAGTAGAATTACTTCTCAGAGTATACAAAAACAAAATCTCCTCAGTCCTAGGCCATAAATTAGGCCTTTGCAGAGGAACATGGTAGAACTTGAAGGTCAATAGGAGACACTTTGAGCCAGGACTTACAACGACAGGAGAAGTGCAGCTACTTAAATCCCAGAGGGGCTTTCTTTCAGCTTCTTCAGTGCACCATTCTGTTCATTCCACACTGTGCCTCTGTTTTACATTCACGACCCGACTAGAGCACTTGACTTTTGCTTTCTCTTTAATATACATCAGTGGCTTATTCACAGGTATTCAGATCTCTAAATCATAGATTAAATTAGGAATGAGACATTGGAGGAGGATCTCTTAGAACAGCTCTTCACAACTATTTGAGGGGCTCCCAGGCTTCCGCTTCCAGGAGAACCTTGCAAAAACACTGAACCCTCTTCCCAGAAAAATACACATATAGACAACATTTTTCATTCAGTTATTAACCCTCTGGTTAATATTCCATAGCACATACAAAAGAGGAATAATCCTAGTAAGACAGAAGAGGCTAGGGCAGGCTGAAGAAGGGGGCAGAATAATAGCTAAGGGCAAGTTCCCAGAGCAAGCAGCCCCCGTATTAAAGTAACATAACACTCACTACTGTAGCAATCAACTCTCCAAATTTAGGACACATGCCTCTTTCTTATGCATGTTCCTGGTCAGCAAATGAGCAACCTGCCCACAGTGCTGATTCAGGGACTCAGGCTTCTTCTCCCTTGTAGCTGTACTGCCCTCGAGAACCTCAGAGTCTTGTCCATCCAGCCAACAAGAGAAAGACCACAATGGATAAGGTATACCTACTTCTTCCAAACCTTAGCCTAAAAGTGCTAGATATCATTTCCAGTTATATTTCATCAATGATTCCCGGCCACAGGGCCACATCTGGGTGGAAACAGGGCTAGAGAATGTAGATCTTGTCTATGAAACTGTTTCTTAGTGTCATCTCCACAACGTGGAAAGGGTAGCATGAACTTTTGATGGTCAGAGAGCCATATCACTTCCTAACCATTGCATGCAAATGAAATCAGGTTGAAATAAATAGCAAGCTACCTGAAAGGGAAAAAAGCTGCCAAAAGACATTATAGAGCTCAAGGCATGTGTGGAATAGGGCAACTGTGGTCCCAATTTGTGGTCCCTCAAGTAGATGATGTTGTAGACAAATTGTCTTTCAGACCCAGAAATTTCCAAAACCAGATGGTCTTGACCCCTCCTCTCTAGCAATATCCTTCCCTTCTACTTCTAAATAAAGGTGCCAGTCCCCAAAACAACTTCTCACTTAGAATGAATACTTTCATACCCAGCCACCTGAAGCAGAATTAATGGAAAAAGAAAATTAAAGCAGGAAATCACAAATCTGAAATAGTTTATTTAAATTAAAACATGTGAGTGTATGTTCATTCACTAAACTTTTGCTGTACATCCAAGTCATTTTCTTTCCATACGAACCTGCTGATGGGAGCTGTAGGCTTTCTTTCTTGCAAGAGTTGTACCTAAATGCATTCTCTTTGACTTCCAATTTCAATTTCTTGAAGGTGGAGTAAGACATTTGTGAAGTGAGCTCAATGTGTATAATCTGTCCAATTTTTAACTGATTTTTAAAGATCTTTCATAATTGTTTGATACATACATAATTCAACATCAGTTTTAGCTAGCTGCTACTATTGAAACTTTCCAAAATTTTAAACTTAGTTACCATAGAAACAATTCCTTTTTTCATTCATATTTCACCAATTCACATGTTATATGAATTAATTTTAATAACAAGTACAACTGGAACGATTCTCATAAAGAGGATTAGAAACAAAGACAATCAACTTGTAGTAAGAACTCAGCCAGAGAGAACAGAAACACGGTGCGTTTGTGTGGTCCTGAGTGTTCAGTGCACCGCAGACTTCAGCCAACAGGTTCTGCAGTTGGAATGGGAAACCTTGGTTAATTTCACGTGGTCCTTGCTTTTTGGTATTTACATCCTGTGTAGTCTCTATTTTGAATTTGTGGCTGGTCTGGGCGATCACTAGAATATAGTAGAAGCAATTCACTGTATGACTGCAGAAGGTTGATCATAAAGGGTGTTGCAACCTCTGCTTTGGTTTCTTACATCACTTGCTTTGGGAGAAGCCAGTCATCATGCCATGAGAATATTCAAGCATCCTTGTGGAGATACTCGTATGGAAAGGTCTGAAGTTCTCACCAACAGTCAGCACCATTTTGCCAGCCATGCAAATGAGCTGCCTTGGCCCAGTCCCAATCAAGGCTAATATTTAACTGCATTATTGTGAGCTATCTCAAGCCAGAACCACTTGGCCAATCTGCTTTTGAATTTCCTCATCCTCCAAAGTTTGGGAAGATATTAAATACTTGTTTAAGTCACCAAGCTTTAGGATGATTTGTTAGCAGTAATAGACAACTAATAAATTTGGCAAAAATGGTTTCATGCTTGCCATTTAGAGACCCTTCTGCAATAATAGATCATCCATTGTGCAAGAAACCGACCTCCCTACATTTGCTTTTCTAACAGTGGTGGTCATAGACCACGTGAGCGGTGGTTTATTAGGGTTAAGGCTATGACCAAGAAGGAGAAAGAGCCGTGTGAGGATAAATCAAAATCTTGACCTTCTTGACATCAGACAGAACCAAGCCAACAAATTTAGGCTTGATTTAGGGTCTGGTCAGACCACCAAAGCTGACCATGTCAGACATACCGCATATGAATCTGCATTTTAACAAGCTCCCTTGGGGTGGGGTATTTGTGTGTACTTTAAAGTCAGAGAAGCACTTAACTAAAGGATTATTTGTGTGGTGTCTTGGGAATCAAAGGGAATGAATACATTCTAGGAGAGTTGCATCTTGAAAGGGTTTCCTTTTTCTAGAAGTTGTTTCTGAAACTGCCAGGAACATTGTAAAATCGATTCCCGAATTAGGAAAGGTTGGATTTCATGAGTCCCAAGATTAACTCTGGTTTTTAATATTCTGGTTTCCAATTTCACACAGTTTTAGATGTCTTCAGCACTGGTCCCTGGAGCCCTAAACCCTACATTTCACCGTCTTCTTTCTTCTTCTTCCCTGTTTGCTCTAGTGGGGTAGATTCATCGCAGTGCAATAATGCTTTCTGTCTACTCAAGGATGCATATATGACTCTGAGGAGAAAGCCACATTTTTCAGATTGTAGTACATTGAGGACACATGGCTTCCTGAGAGGATGAGAAAGCAGACTACTGCCTCCTATTACTTACATCCAGAGGGTCTCCATCAAGGTGTGAGACAAGTGACTATGAGCTGAAAGGCAGGATTTGAAGGGACCAAGCAGGAGGCGAGAGAAGTCATTAATTATGTTATCACAAAAATATTTGGAGCTTTTCCTTAACATTACAGCTACCATCGCTGCTGGTAATGCCCTTTTATTTGTCCATGGGGGTTTGCACCCACTAGATTAGATTAAATGTCTCATCTAAGGCACAATAACAGATTTGGCCCTGTGGCTTAGCTGCTGGCTGTGGTTGACTGATACCTAAGCTTTTGACTCCCTGCTGTGTATCTACGCGGTACAAGCTGCAGTCAATGCATTTAATCTACATAAAAAGAACGCAAATTGCATGTTAGCCTTTCTGAGTCCAGTAATCAGGTTCCCCCACCCCAATTTATGCTCTTCTGGACAATTTGAGGCACTCTTGTGTGAACCAGAGAGGTTGCCAAAATATTTTTTTTTCTGAGTCAAGTAAAAAGAAAAGTCTTTTGCATTTTAATTGCACTTGATCTGCTCATTGAATGACCCCTGTAATTTATATATTGTTCATAGTTAGTGCTTTCTGAAGTCCTGCCGTGCAGCTGATAACATAATTCACAGGCACTTGCACCTTGGGCTCTGTAAAGTAGTGGCTTGGGCTTTCTTTTCCATTTGAGTTTGCAAAAGTCTCTGGCTCATCCCTCAGAGTCAAGCTGCTGTGGCTGATGTCAATCACTGTCTGCTTATGCAGGTGTAGGAAAAAGGCCACTGAATGAGCTCCAGCCTACTCTTTCGTTTACATTTAAAGGTTGCCCTTTCCTTTCCAGCTTCCTATACTATTTGCAGCCCATTGGCTGTGACGCAGCTTTCACCACAGCCTCACTGGATCATGCAATTAATTGGTTTAAACTAGAGCTGTGAAAAGAACAGCAAATGAAGGTATCACACTCTGGCCAGCTAACTACAGAGGCAGTGTGACCCAAGACAATCAATGAACATAAATGGGGTTAATGACTAGGGAATGGGGAGATGGCTGTTTTTTAAAATTTTGAGCCCATCGGATGTTGAGCTCTTTGGAACTAGAGATAGGCTATTTCTGTGCTTTGAAAAATATCCTGAACATTTAAGGCAAGTCTGTAAGAAGTCAAATCTCTGTTTTTATGAAGTGTTTAGGAGTTTAACCATTTTATTTGCTTCATATTTACACAGAAGCTATATTCTTCACATTCTCCTATGGGGTAATTTAAGGAGTTGAGCTAGATAATTTTGGTCCATCTCAGATCTTGCTTTAATGGTTTTGTTCTGCAAACCCTTTGGGTGGAGATTGAATCTTGGGCCAGCAGCAGCAGCAGCAGCATACCCCGAGAGCCTGTTAAAAATGCAGTCTCTGAGGCTCCATCCCAGACCTCTTGAATCAGCATCTGCATTATAGGAAGATACTCATGTGGCTTGCACATTGCAGTTTGAGAAGTGTTAGATCAGACAATTTGATCTCAGTCCTGGCTGCATATTCAAATCATCTGAGAACTTTACAAAAAATTTTTAAAAATATACTGATGCCTGGACCCCGGCCCTACAGATTTATTTCATCACTCTAGCATAGTTTTACAAGCTCCTCAAGTGATCTAACACGAAAGCTAATGGAAAGAATCACTGATTACACAAGGTGATTACACAAAATCTTAGAGGAGGATAGGATTCTAAACAAACAATTTTAAACCTAAATCAGTGCCCCATAGACATTTAAAAAACTTTTCTTCCTCGTCTCTCAAGGGAACCAGGAGGGATTTCAGCACAATTTCACTTGACAAGTATTTATTCAGTGTCTGTTATGAGTCCACTTCACCACGCCCACAGGTTCACTCCAACAAGCCAGAAGGCAAATTTACCTTGTGGGTGAAGTAGAGTTTTCCGAGGAATCAGTTGCACTGTAATGCTGGAAGCTCACCCTGTGTGCCTGCTGTTGGCTCTATGGGAAGGTGAGTGCTTGTGCAGTTCTGAAACACACCAGTATGCATTTCTAAGAACCAGTTTCAGAAGACTCCAATTTCATTGGAAGCTACGATTTAGCGTGTCAGCATCTTTTCTAGCATACATTTTGCAACTTAAAAAAATCTCTTTTCATTAGAAGAGAGGCAAGTGGTCCTTTAGAAGAGATTCTGGAAGTCGAAAGACATGGGTTTGAGTTCTTTCTTCACTAAGCAGTTTGTCATAATGTCTGAAATTTACTTTAAAATTCCTCACCAATTACAGAGTGACATTACCTGTGTCAAATTTAGGCTAAACAATAAACCAGATGCCAATCAAGAGTGCACACACCAGGGCTGATCTATGTGCATTCTAATCAGAGAAGCTACCCTCTAGAGGCTGCTACTATACCCATTGCTGCTGTCTAGATCACCTAGGTTTTGCTAATGAGCATAGCAAATGTCAGAAAGGAGTTTTATTGGTGGAATAAATGACTTGTTAATTAGCATCATGAGCGTTGAAATGAGCTCTCACTGATGAAGTCACACGAATTCACGATATATGGATCAGCTCAAATATTTTAGTAATACTTCCTCTTCTTGTGTGAACCAGCTCTAACAGCCCAGTGATGCACCCTAGCGATGCTTCCTTAGGGATGGCACCCAAGCATTGAACCCTAGCAGAGTCCTTGTCCAATCATTGACTTAGGAGGATTTCTTGTTGCCTGATACTGACTATATAATGATAATATAATCTCATCTCTGCTATGTCGTTGTTGTGTCTACTTTCAAGTGAAGATTTTATGCGAGGTGATCGAATACATCTGGAGAATTGCTTTCTTCATAATGTTGTCCTGAGGCTGCAGCTGAGCAGCTAGACCTCACTCACTCAAGTGTTTCCTGTGGCTACCACTATCCACCAAAAAAAAAAAAATTCTAGCAGTTGAGTACAAATAAACAGGCATCGATCAGCCACAACCCAGCTGTGCCATCTTTAGTTTCACATCTAGTTGCTGTACCACTCTGGATCTGAAGTAGTTTATTTAAAAAGCCAAAAGGATCATCTTAATGATTCTTTTTCTGGCATAAGATTCTTGGTTTTCAAAAAAACCTCTAACATAAGCAGAAAAACCAAACACATCAAGATACTGTAGACTGCAATAGATCTTGCATGTAAGTCCCCATCTTCTTTACACAGCCCCCTCAATTGTAGCCCACACGATATGGCATTCCTTTCAATAACTCCAAACCCTTGGGAAACTTAGCCCATGCTTGCCATTCTCTTTGTATGGTCTCAATTAACTCTGTGGACTGTAATATGGAATCCTGACAAAGCTGTGAATGTTGCTTAGTTAATAGAACATTCTGGCAAAAAGCAGAGTGGAGGAGATGAGACTTTACAATTGTCTCACTTAGCAGACTCCTTTTATTCTGAGAAACACTGGCAATGGGATTGGCTTCAATTTAATATTTTCCTTCAAGGGAACCTAGCAGTGGTACTCATCTCCCAGCATGGCTTAAATGAAGCATCAAGTCTGATGACCCCAAGGCACGGTGCATTGTGGGGTGAGTCAATGACAGCAATTGCAAGAAGCAAACCCCAAATGGTGAAGCTCAGCCACTTGCTTGTTTTAGCATGTTTAATTGACCCATTGGTGGCCACTTATTCTCATTTTGCCCTCCTAACCAGCCTTGGTGTCTTTCTATTGTGGCTTCCCAAGGATTCCTGGCATGAGCCTTTTGTAATCCCCAATGAAGCCATTGTACTATTTTCAGTCAAGATCTGGGGCCTGAAACAAAGAAGAGACTTGACAGAGCTGTTTCCAGTGCAGTTATTGAAAATAATCCCAACCTATCTGAGCCAAAAATAACCGAGATCAAGACAAAGATCAAGCTATTGTTGCAATCTTGTGCAATAGCAACTCCAGTGAGAAAAATGCCGGGCAGCAAACCAACAGAGACAGTTCATCTCAAAGAGCTTTTCCTTAGAAAAATTCTTCAGGCCATCTGGCCCCCAGCTCTTAAGTTTCCCTGTTTTGTGTTATCTAAATATTTGTCAAGTTTCAGCTTTGCTATGTGTCCTTGGTTTTCTAGGGGAACTTACCTTTATCTTAAAAAATAGCATGGAGTGAATGATCCACTAAGGGCTTCAAGCAGATTGTGATAATATCTTATCGTACTGGGCTGTATTTTAAATGATGAGAATATTTTTAAAAAGTGAGTCTCAGAAGTCCCCATTAAAATGTCCCATGAAAGACAGGTAGAAGACATCGGCAGGTATTTATTGAGGTAATTGGAATTTTAAAGTCTCCATTATATTTCTAACTTTGGGCTAGTAATTAGCTACTAAAAAAAGTTCATTGGACAGCAGTTATATGAACCCTTAGTTCATTTCTTTGAAGAAATCTGAATATAAAATCCCAGTGATCTTAATATTTTCCCAGAACCAAATGTAATACTCCTTGAATTTGGGTCAAGATATTTTTCTTACATAAGATTCAATATATATCCTGTATGCCAATTACTGTGTGCTATGGTTTGAATGTGTTGCCTTAGAGTTCATGTGATGGAAACTGAATCCTCAGTGCAGTGGCATTGGGAAATGTGGCCCGAGGAGATGTGTCTAGCTCATGGGCACACTGACCTCGTGAATGGGTTAATCTCTCTCTCTCTCATGCTCTTTCACTCACATGGCACTTCCGTTCTTGTTATCATGGAACAAGAAGAAGGCCTTCAACAGATGTGGCCCCTTGATCTTGGACTTCCCAGTCTCCAGAACTGTGAGCCAAATACATTTTAAAAAATAAATTACTCAGTCTCTGGTATTCTATTATAGCAGCACAAAATGGGCTAAGACATTGTAGTAGAAGGTTAGAAGTGTTTCCTGAAAAAAAAGTGAAGGTTTATGAAGACAAATTTGAGAACCACTGGCTGCCACCCTGATTTTGAAATCCATGATCAAGCTTTAGCTATGGGAAGTGCTAAAGACATCCTCTTAATGCCAAAAGGCAAGTAGAAATGAGACGCAGATGCCATGCCATAGAGCTTGAAAAGAAGAGTTAAAAGGGCCAGAGGAATTAACGTCTTAATTTTCCTTATTCTCATCTCCTTACTTTTGTTCTTGTAACTCTGAGGATATTGGTCTCAAGACAGGAGTGAGTAAGTTGGTCACTGTGCTCAGTGTCTTAGCCATGGCTGTCCTTCAGAATCATCTGAAGAAGTTAAATGAAATACAGTTTCCCTAACTTCAGTATGAATTTCAGAATTATAGAGTGGGGCTAGGGATTCCATGGTTTTCAATCATTCTCCTCTTGATTCTGATGCACAGCCAGAGTTAGGAAATAGTGGACACAGAATCAATGTACTCAGAATCTGTTATGCTAAAGGGGCCGGGGGCTAGAAAGAAATAGAAAGCCAAGTCCCTCCCTATGAGTGATTTACTACAACCAGAGGAGACCACTACGGAGGGAACACGAAAATAACAGATGAAATGATATGAAAACAAGTAACTCAGAAGGAAGGTCATGGGGACTGCGTGCTATACTTGCTGTTCAGAGGTAGGATCATTCTGAAGATCTGGAGCCAGAATGCAAATGGAAGCCCACATATACATCTGAATATTTAGAAGTTGCAAATAAGCTACAAATTGTTAATAAAAAATATGACCATCCCCCTACTTTGATAAATATGTCCCTGTAAGACCCAGATGATCAGGTTTGAATTTAAAATTTCTGGGATCCTTGGAGTTACATACTGGACCATGATGACACAGCAAGCTTGTGTCACTAACTTATAGTCCAACTCCTCCATCTCTTCACTCCTAGACTCCATCTCCCGTGGTAGAGTCTCATGGGCCCATAGACCAATGGGCTACAGTGTCCATTTAAACTCTATCAATGCCTCCTTGCAAATAGCTACCCTTTGATCTTACTTCTAGCATATGGTGGTCATAATGGTTACATAGTCTACTTTGGGTAAGAAGGACCTAGGGAAGAAGCCCACACAGGCCCTAGAGGCTGGCTTGAGTCATTTGGGTATAGAATTCCATGGTTCTTGTGTCCTAAACCATGGTCTAGAATGTCTTGCCTCTACCACCTTCTCACCTTGAAGGAAGGGGCCAAACCAGAGTTGAGTAATCCAATGGGCAAGGCCCAGGATAGGGCATTTCTTGATAGGGTCAAAAACAGCCTTGTCTAAAGCAAGATATGGATGAGTCCTCCAAACTACAGGCCTAGCCCATAGAAACATGGAAACTAGTCTCTGGATAATAGTCCCAGATAAGAAGTTTAGATAATTTTTGATCCTTTTAGTTTCAGTTATGGGTTCAAATTTGGATCAACCAGCCACACTGGTTGAGGGAGTTTATCAATAAAATTAGATTCAGCTGAGAAGTAGCATGATGATGTTCAGCTAAAAAGAAAAGAGATCCACAATGGCATATAAAAGAAGTTTTTCTCTTTCACATAAATGTAAGCAATCAAGGCTGCTATAGTGACTTCATAACCCCCGGGATCATATGCTCTGTCTATTTTGATGGTCCACCAAATTCAAGATTTAGTTTCTATTTCATGGCCCAAGATGGCCACTTGAGCTCTGCCTATCATATCCATGTTCCACCCACCTGGAAGGAGAATGAGGGGAAAAAAGTACTTACCCCCTCTTTAAAGTTACATTACAGAATTTGTACACCAACTCCCACTGCTATCTCACTGATCAGAACTTCATTATGTAGCCTAGCGAAGAATGGAGGTTCTGTTCCTAAGGAAACAAATGAATTGGGTGACAACTAGCAATATCTGCTAAAGGAGTGTTGATTTCAGACAACAGAGACTGAGGAAATTTTAAGCGAAAGGAGAGTTTACTGAATAGTTGTATGGTCCAGATAACTGGTGGGCTGAATGGAGGCTCAGACTCTGAAAGTGGGCAGATGAGCTATCTGGAACACCACCATCAACGCAACCCTTAGAGCTTCCAACACCACCAGGCTCTTAATGCTGCCACTGATGCTATGTATAATTTCTGATCTGTCCCTGCATCTTGGCATCACTCTGTCTAGATCTCTGCTGTTTAGTACAGGGGCTGCTACAAGTGGTTGGTAGTACTATGACAGACAAGGCACATATAGAATAGTTCTATCATTTCAGAAAGTTTTACTGATCTAGACTCAAAGTCCCGGATTAAGGCGTCTAATTTTCCAGGCTGGTTTCTGAGCCTCCCTCTTATCAGCCAGAGATGCCCCCACTAAGATGCAATCGAATTTGTTCCAAATAGGGAGGACATTGGATACTGGACAGCAAAAATTACAGGAAATGTCCTCTACACACTTACTTCTAACATGGTGTTCTTGGGATAACTACTTCTCTAGCCTCACTTTTACATTTGTATAATGGAATAATGATTAGTGCATTTTGGGTTGTTATGAAGATAAAAAGATATGAAAATTACCAGGATGATTTGGGTTAATAGAATCTTAGACATAATCACCAAATGCAATGCATGGTCCTTGATTGGATCCTGTTTTGAATAACTAGCTACAAAAGATATTGGGGAAAATTTTAATATGAAATAAACATTAGATAATACCAAAGAATTACTGTGAATTTTGTTAGAAGGGATAATGGCATTGTGATTATATAAGATGTGATAAAGCTTTAGGGGTGAAATACTGCTATTACTAGAATTCTAAATACTTTAGGAAAAAGTATATGAAACAAATATGACAAAACGCTAACAATTGTTAAATGTAGATGATAGATATATGGCATTATTCTCTTTCATCTCTCTCTCTCTCTTTTTTTTTTTTTTGAAGATGGGTTCTTGCTATGTTGCCCAGCCTGGCCTCAAATTCCTGGGCTTGATTCATTCTCCTGCTTCAGCCTCCCAAGTAGCTGGGACTATAGACTAGTCCCTAAACTCAGCAATCTCTGTTGTTTTTGACAATTTGGTGTTTCTGACAATTATTCAAGATGACAAAGGAAAGCTCCAGGTTCATAAACGTTCAACAGCTGAATTTCCTTTCTTGCTTTTATAGTCTTAGGGGACATACAGTCTTCTGTAATTATTGGGATGCTTCTCTTACTTTCTTCACCCAATCTTCCTCACTTATCCCAAACCTGCCTACTTAAAGACTTCTTCACTTGGTCTTAGCCAAAAGGCCGAGAAGAAATCTTAAAGACTTCTTGCATTCTCTGACAGCATACTCTTCGAACACAAGGTGTAGTTTGCCCAGTAATGGGAGGAACCTTGCAGAGAGGAAGTTGTCCACAGCACTTACATTGGATTCTAAATTTTCTTCCTTGCACCATTTTATAGCAGAGGTTGAAAGCAAAGCCAGTGTACCAATGTTTGGTTTCATATTAGTCAGATCAGCTCCCTTTTCTTCATGCCTAATCAGAGAGAAATGGTAACTAGAAAAAGAAGAGAATGTAGCAGATTTTACCTGGTCTGCTTATTCAATAAATGCAGGGCAGAAAAGGATGAAAGTTTGGAAGTTCATCCATAGAGATGACTGGTGGGAGACACAGAAGCAGACCTAGAGTGGGCCACCTGATTTTCTCTCTGAGTGATAGTAAGGAATGACTTACAAAAATGAGTTGTAAAGCATTTGGCAAATATACAGCAGGCTACAAATGCTAAATGATGTCTTCCTGGAGCATTAAGTTGTTGTTAAAGTGTATGTGAGATGAAGGCAAGTAGGGAGTGCCAGTGTTATGGTTTGTGTCTAGATGTCCCCCCAAGGCCTTATGTGGTCACAGGTGGGGCTTTTTCAGAGGTGGCTGGATCTAGAGTGTGTGATACTAGGGTTAAGGGTGTGTGATTACTAAATTAGTCCACCGACTGGTTTGGAATAGTTTTGGGTAGGATTAAGAGTGCCCCACTCTGGGTGTGAGTGCTACTTACCCTAAGGACCAGTAGCTTGGATACCATATAAAGGGAAAGAAAGAGGGCTAGTCCATTACTTGTTACTTGCTGCTTTCTGCCTTCTGCCTGCCATGAACTGTTTCTCCTCTGCCATGCCACCTGGCCTTGGAGCCAGCCAACTATGAATTGAATCCTCTACAAACTATGACCCAAAATAAACCTTTCCTCCTTAACTTTGGGTGTTGGTTATTTTGTCTCAGCAATGAGAAAAGTAACTAAGACATCCAGCCTTCTGGTCAAGACTATTGGTGTCTACTCCTAGAGGCAAACTAAACTAGGGGACAGGACTAGTTTTAGCTATCTGTGCTGAAATAGTAGCTTTGTACACAAGAAGCAAACACCCTAAGTCCCATAACTGTTCTCAATAACAAGGATAATAAAATAATGACTACATAAGAAAGCAAATCATATATTTTGTATAGTAATTGAAACAGTGAATAATGCCATTTTTTAAAATCAGATTTTCCCTTAAAAGAGTATGTTTCGAAATTTGACAATGAACCCTATGCTTCTGGCAATATGGCAAAATGTGTGTGTGTGTGTGTGTGTGTGTATTGAGGGTGGGAGGAATGTTCTAAGAGACTTACTGCCTTGCAGATATATAACTATAGTTTGAATATAAGATACTATTCAAGGCATTTATGGTCCTGCAGGCTGTTGGAAAGCTTTCCCAAGACTTCTACAACTTCCGTCACCAAAATAAAACCCAACTAAGCCCAGACCAGAGGAGGGAGCATACCCAGAAAGCAGAAGCCAATAGCAACATTGTTACTGAGATTTGGGCCAGCACTGTGGTTGGGATGCTGATCCTGGGACCCATTTATTAAGACAAGATCCTCACAGTGGCTGAAATGGTTTTAGATCAGAAGTGTCCCTGACTCTCGGGTGAAGCAAACTTTCTTGAGAAAAATATATTTTTTAATTTAGATGTACAGAATTCCTGTGTATTAAAATCAAGCAAGAAGCTCACAATATCTTAAGGCAAGCCACCATTAGCCAGAGGAAGTATAAACAATATACAACAGATTCAGGTTTCTACAATGATTGCAGATACAGGGATTGTAAGATAGAGAATACAGAACAGCTATATGTGAAACACTTAAAGAAATAAATGATGCAATCTTATAGACAAGCCAGCAACCACAGGCTAGCAGAAATAGCCAAGAAGATTTTTAAGTGGAGCGTCTATAAATAAAGATACACTTATTTTTAAAAATATCAAATGGACTGGTTAAATAGTAGATTAAATCCAGTTGAAAGGAAGATTAGAACTACCCAGAATGCAGTACAGATGACCAAATCTAAATCTAATCAGAGTTTCAGAATGAGAGAGAGAGAGAGAGCATGAAAGTAATACTTGGAAAGATAATGGCCTGAATCTTCCAAGACTGATAAAAACACAATAACGCATACCAAACAGAATATTTTAAAAGGAGGAATTCATGCCGAAACACGTCATAATTCAACTGCAGAACACCAACTGCCAAGAGATCTTAAAAGGGGCCAGAGAGAAAAGATGGATCATCCTCAAAAGAATGACAATTAGACTAACAGTTGCTTTCGACAACAGTGGAAATCAGAAGACAGTGGAGTCTATTTTCCAACTGTTGAGAAAAAATAACTGTCAGCTTAGAATTGCATACTCAGAAAAATAACACTTATGGAAGGAGGGTAAAATGAAGATACTTTATGTATACACAAAGACAGAGGGATTTACTACAAAAAGATCTTCACTAAAAGAACACCTTCAGGAAGAAGAAAAACAAGGCCAGAAGGATGATCTGAGATGCAAACAAAATGGGGGCCAATGAAAGAGTAAAAATGTCTGTACATATGGGCAAACCAGTATTTGGGAAAAAAGAATACTAATGTCAAAATTACTCAGTTAAGAAAAATGAGAAGGAGTGGAGATATAGCTCAGTGGTAGAACATATGCTTACAACACACTAGGCCCTGGGTTCAATTCCTACAACTGCAAACAAATAAAGGACAAAAATAAAATCATGGTCACGGAAATCACATGTAAATAAAGAGAGATTAGATCAGATTGAAAATCTCCTATGAGTCTTCAGAGTAATATAGTGCAGAGGTAGGCACAGTTTTCTGTGAAGTATGGTGCTTTTTGTCACTGCAACAAAATACCTGATATAAACAACCTAAAGGAGGAAAGATTTATTTGGCACTCAGTTTGCTGGCTCCATTACTTTGGACTCCGTGGTGAGGCAGAACATCATGGCAGAAGGCTGCGGCAGAGGGAAGCTGCTCACTTCATGGCAGCCAGGAAGCAAAGAGAGACAGAGTGAGAGGAAGGGGTTGGGGACAAAGTATATCCTTTGAAGTCAGACCCCCAGTGACCCACTTCTTCCACCTGGGTCCACCTCTCAATAGCCCATTCAGTTCTGAACTCCACAATGGATTAATCCATTGGTTAGGTTAGCAACCTGGTGATCCAATCACCTCTCTAAGCCCTACCTCTGAACATTGCCGTATTGGGGAATCAAGCCCTTGATACATGAATATTTGGGGGACACTTCCTATTTAAACCATAATAGATCAGATAGTAAGTATTCTAAATTTTGCTGGCCATTCTGTCTTTGTCATGACTTCTCAACTCTGTCATCATAGCATAAGAGCAACCATAAACATAAATAAAAGAATATAGTTATGTTCAAGTAAAATTTTATTTATAAAAGCAAGGGTTGGATGAATTTGATCATTGGGGTGTAGTCTGCTAAACTCTTTTCTATAAGGAAGTTAAAATGTTTAATTTTTGAATTTGGAAGTTCAATATATGAATTAAATCTCAGGAGAATCACCACAAGAATGAAATTTCGGTCTATAAAGTCCAAAAAAAATGAAATAAGGAAACAAACAGACAATAAACCACAAATAATCCAAAAATGGCAAGAAATGAAAAAGAAAGAATGACAGAAAAAGCAGGCAAATGACAAATTAAAAAAATAAGGTGGTTGAGTGAATAAATTCAGAGCTAAAAAGAAATAAGCTATCAAGCCATGAAAAGATGTAAAGGAAACTTACTAACCCTAAGTGAAAGAAACCTACATACCGAAAAGCCTACATACTGTGACTTCAAGTGTATGACATTCCAAAAAAGCCTAAACTATGGAGATGGTGGAAATTCCGAGGTTGCCAGGGATTGGGGATAGGGATGAGTAAGAAGAGTACAGGAGAGTTTCAGAGCAGGGGAAATAGTCTATGTAATACTGTAATGGCGGATACATGTTGTCAGTTTGTCCAAACCCATAGCATGTTCAACACCAAGAGGCAGCCCAAATGTAAACTGTGGACTTTTGGGTGATAATTGCATGTCAGTGTAGGTTCATCAATTATAAAGGACGTAAATGACTCTGGTTTTGGGTGCTGCTAATCAGGGAGACTGGCCAGGGGCAGGGCACTTGTGGATGCTATGAACCTACAATTGCTCTAAATATAGACTTAAAAGAAAAGAAAATAAAGATCTATGCAAATGATCACAGTGTGAATACAAAAGGGTAGCAAAACAAATAAGAGTATTATTAATCACCATATATATAAGTGAATTAAACCAACCAATTAAAAAGCAGAAATTGTCAGATAGGATTTTTGAAAAAGTATCTGTATGTCCATTATATACAGCCACATTTTAGGCTAGAAAAGCAGAAAGGTAGAAAGTACAAGGATAAGCTAGGTGTAATGGCACATACCTGTAATCCCAGCTAATCCTGAGGTTGAAGCAGGAAAATCAGAAGTTTGAGGCCGGCCTAAACAACATAGTGAGATTCTGTCTTTTTAAAAAAAAAAAAAGTAACAGGACAAAAAAGATATACCAAGCAATTACTAAGTAAAAGAAAGCTACATTTGGGAATATAAACTTTAAGATAAAAATCACTGTGAGAATCATAAGGGGTCACTAGATCATGATAAAAGATTCAATTCTTAAAAAAAAAATTTTAAGCTTGTATACGTATACACCCAGTAAAATAGCCTCAAGTATATAACTCTAGGGAGGGGAAACAGCCAATTGGGCAACCTTGTGAGCAGGTGATGATTTTAGGAGCTTAAGGAGAGTGAGCACTTAAATAGTGCCATAAAATCATGTGTTCCCTGGCTTTAAAAGTAGAGCCACACTCCAAAACACAGCAGTGTTAAGATCACCAAACACTATGAAAAAGAAAGTGTGTGTGTGTGTGTGTGTGTGTGCGTGTGTGTGTTTTAAAACTTTAGTTAATGAATTAGAGGGATTCCCAAGGGGTTGTGGGGGGCGTCAGAGGATTCCTATTTACATAATGGCCCAAAGGCTGCCTGGAATCCATAATTCAATTCCCAGAACATGAGCCCTGGAAATATGGAGCAGAGGCGTGAGCATATGGCCAGCATGAGCAGAAAACCAGTGCTTCACCTTCACAAAGCTACCCCGCGCCCTTCACAAAGTTTCATTTATTTCAGAGATTAACCTGGCCATTTAAGACAAACATTCTGAACCTTACAGAACAGAATTCTGTAGGGGTTAAAAGAGCTACTAAAAACACAATTCCGAGATCATTAATCTTCATCGTCATCATCTTCATCAATCAGTTCAGACTGCAGCGGGGTGTATGTAGTACTGGGAATACCTGGTTTTTGTCTTTGAAGGTCAGCCATTCTCCTTACAGAATGAAAGCTAGCACCCAGGGAAAAGATGGCCAGTGGTCATCTCTTTATGAGCGCCATCTCTCTCTAGCAGGGTGAAGTGCAGGGCCAGAGATGGCTCTGGAGCTCTGAGCATGGCAAGGGCCGGATGTGTGCACAATGGGCAGTGGGAGTGGCCAAGGGAAATTCTCTAAAATGGCTTTTCCAGGGATGGAGGATGGGTGGAGCAAAGACATGAAGCTGAGTGGGCATGGAAAGCAGGATGCTTTAGGTTTTTGCTTGCTACAGGATTCACGCTGTTTATTAACCTCATCCTGCCCCCACATCATTCTTCATCCTTCTCCGCTCTGCTCTGTGCTCATGTAGTCTACACCCTGTGGATGGCACTTACCACACATCTCCTTTTCAGACTCTAATTTCCACTGGAAATACTTGACATATATTTTAGATTTTACAAAATTTACCATTGAAAAAACTGGTTAACATACTCAAGTTGTCCCCAAAATAATTAAGTTTTCTTATAACTGAGTTGACTAACAGTTTTTATTTTTTTAAATAAGTATTTATTTTTACATAAGCTTACATTTACATAAAAGCAGTAAAGATGGTACCATAGGTTCCTATTACATTACCACGGACATTTGTTGCAATTCAGAAAGCAACATTGATACTTTACTATTAACTAAATTCCAGTTTTTATTTGGATTTCACCATTTTTTCCAATAATGACTTTTTATTCTATCCTAGGATCCGATCCAAGACACTACATTACATTTCATCATGTGTCCTTAGTATCTTCTGGTCTGTGATAACCTCTCAGACTTTCCTTGCTTTTCACAACTTGAATAGTTTTGGGGAATGGTAGTTAACTTTTTGAAGAATGATTCTCACTTGGGGTCTGGGTGATATTTTCCTCATGAACAGATTGGGGCTATGAATTTGGGGGCAGATGACCACAGAAATAAGGTACTATTTTCATCACAACATATTAAGAGTACAAGCTATCAATATGACTTATCACTGGTGGTGTTAACCGTGGTTAACTGGCCAGGGGAGTATTTGCCAGGTTTCCAAACTGTGAGTTCCCTTTCTCTTCCATTCTGTGTGCTGCTCTTTGGAAACTGGTTACTAAGCTTAGCCTGCCCTTAATGATGGTCTGATGGTGGTGGGGATTAAGCTCTAATTATCATTCTTAAACTTAAATTTGTTAAAGTTAAATTAAAATTTAATTCTGTAGTCATATTAGACATGTTTCAAGTGGGCAGTGGCTACCACATTGCACAGTATGATTTTTTTTTTTTCTTGTGGTGCCGGGGATCACACTCAGGCCCTTGTGCTTGCAAGGCAAGCACTCTAATCACTGAGCTAAATCCCCAGCCCCAGTATGATGTTTTATAATAGCACATTTTGGTATTAGATGAAAGGGGCAGCTGGTGAGATGAGGTGTAAGGGGGAGCTGGTGGGCCATAATTAACTGGGAGGAGCCCCAATAATGAGGAATGATAATGTCTCCAGCAGAATTGCTGAAAGACAAGAGAAGGCCAAGGCCAAAAGAGGGTTAGTGAGAAGCATTAACTGTGTGCTGGATATGGGTAGAAGAAAACATTTAAACTTACAAATCTGAGCTCATATTTTAACTGTTATTTCTTAGTAGTGTCATAATTTTTTAGGGGTATTGGGGACTGAACCCATGGCCTTGGCACTGAGCTACATCTCCGGCCCTTTAATGATTGACTGATTGACAGGGTCCCAATAAGTTGCCCAGCCTAGCCTCAAACTTGTAATCCTCCTGCCTCAGCCTCCCAGAGTGCTGGGATTACAAGCCTGCACCATCATACCTGGATGTGCGGTGATGTAGGTGGAGCCACAAATTGACTTCTATAAGCTTGTTTCCTCATCTGTATAACAAGGTATGTGTTAGCTTTCTCTTACTATAACAAATACCAGAGATGAATCAATTTATAAGGAGGAGAGGTTTGTTCTGGCTCATAGATTTAGAGGTTCTATCCATGACCTTTTGGCCCTGTGACTTTGGGTCTGTGGGAAGCAGCACGTCATGATGGAAGCATATGGTAGGGCAAAACTGCTCCCCTCATGGCCAGGAAGTGGAAGAGTGAGAATAAGTGACAGGATGTCGTATACACTCCAATGATCCAAAGGCCTTCCACCAGGCCCCACCCCTTGAAAGTTCCTCTGCCCCCCAGTAGCACTGTGGCCTGAGAGCCAAGCCTTTAACACGTGTTCCTTTGGGGGACATTTATCCAAACCATAGCAGGGTAGGTCATAATTCTTATGGGGACAGGGTAAGAAAAAGGGACACGTATGGGTACTTCAAAAAGATTCATAACCTGTAGTTATAATCTACAAATGGAGAGGCACTGTGGGATGGTGTTTTGTGGAACATGATATTTTCTGTCCTGTTGACCTTGGAGAGTTGAGATGTGCTGGTTATTCTTTTGCCCCTCCCAGCCCCCAGATCCAGTCTCCATCTCTCTCTGCACCGTTCTGTGTCTTAGGGACACTACATCACCAGTCTCCCTTGACACCTGACATCCAGTTATGTTTAGTCAATGAATGATGCCAGCGAGAGATCTGAGTGTGGCCAGAGACAGAAACCAGGGGATTTCTTCCCTGAGCTTTGCCTGTGTTGGCATCCTGTTTCTGATAGCATCTACCCCCTCCAGGATCACATCTCCCACTGAGGGGCCCCTCCTCCAGGGCTTCAACTCTCACAGGCTCAAGTAACACTACTTCCTTTAGCTTTAGTGGTGGTAACTGACCCTGCTTTTGCTGGTTCCTTAGTGCTATGCCATCTTGCTTGTGCTCCTAACCTGGCCTATGTCTTGGAGAATTGTTTTGTCATTGAAAGCCTTCATTTAAAGCGTCTAATATGAATTTTGTATCCTACCTGGACCCTGAATGAGGTGGTAAAGGTGGTGAGGAAAAGCATGTTGGCAATGGCACATATGGTCAACTGAGGCGAAGAGCACATGAGGTGATGGCACCAAAGTGAGCACTATAGTCATTAAATTGGAGATTCATCAAGTTCCAAACCAAGCTGTCAGTGAAATCAGAGGAGAAAAGACACTTTCGGGTAAAGTTATGTAGAAAGGTATGAGAGATGCCAGTTGTATGGGTTAGACAGAGAAAAGAGAGACGAGGAGGGGAAAGGAGAGGAAAACAGAAGAGAGGGGAGGAGAAGGGAGGAAAGGAAAGGAAGGGGAGGGGAAAGGAGAGAGAGAGAGACATACAGACAGACAGACAGACAGAGAAAAAGAGAGACTAAATTAAAGTTTCCATGCCAAGTGCACCAAGAAGTCAGCCAGACCACAAGAGCCAAAGGCACATGGTCCCCGGCCAAGCAGGAGGCACTGCTCACAATGACGAAGACATCAAGACACTATACTTGGTTTTGAAAAGGACGTGAATATTACATTCATGTAAGCACTGTCCTGGTTCTGCAACTAACTGGCTGTGTGTCCTGGGAGATTTAATTAGCCCCTCTGCTTGTTTTCTCACATGAAAAATGAGCAGACTTGTAAAATTTAGATAAATGCATTCTGTTCATTCACATGGTCCATCAATAGGTTTTAAGCACCAATCACATGTCAGACATTGTTCTGTACTTGGCAGTAAGTGAGACAGGTACGGCTCCCATCCTCACGGAGCATCCTGGAAAGAACAGCTAATGGACAAGTAAACTCTCATAAGTCAGGTTCTCTGCCATGGAGAGGTGCATGCAGGAAATTGATTACAGATGCTCACAGAAACGACACTTGTAAAAGAATGAAGGAAGAGGGACTGGGCAGAGGGAGAAGTAGAACTGCAATGCAAATGTCATGGAGGCTTCAGCCAATCCCACAGATGCTCTGGAACTCGGGCAGCCTTTCAGTTTCTCCAAGGTCAGGCAAGTATGTGGGGCTTTTCGCCTGCACATTGCCTAGTCACTGAATCCATGCTGCCCCTGCAGGGAAGAGGTGTGATCTAAGGCTGGGTAGTACTTTCCAAGGGCAGTGCTTTGAGGAGCACTCAGCTGAGAACCCCAGCAGCCATCACTCCCACCCTCGGGAGGATGAGAACGATAGTCCTGAAAGGAGGATGGGGGTCACCACAGAGCATCCATTACATAAACAGACCCGGACATGGTAACCGCGGATAGCAACAAGTTCTCTGAAGACAGTAAAGCTTGCCAATGTGAGAGATGAGGAAGTAGGGCTCCTATGTTAGATTAGGTGATTAGAGAAGGCTGGGGCCCATCGCAGCCGCTCAGTAAGACGTGGTTTCATAGCCTTCCCTTTTATTTTATTGAAGTCAGTGGACATATGCACATCAGCCTACCTTGAGGAGTATATGGTGCCACTTTGCGATAAGGCAGACTCCCAGGTGCTGTGGAGGTTTCAGAAAATAGAAGACATTATTCCCAAGGATCTTGCAATGTATTTGAGGAAGGATCTAGAATGTTGGCAAAGAGTACCAGGTGGGATAGCACTACCGCCAACAAATGGTACAAGCAAAGCTGAGAAATGCAAGATCCCTTAAGCTCATGGACTCCCACAGGTAGAAAAGTCAGGAGGGTATTTTTGGTTGAGAAGAATAACTGGATCAGGCAGGGCATGGTGACATAAACCTGTAATCCCAGCATTCTGGGAGGCTGAGGCAGGAGAATCACAAGTTCGTTCCAGCCTGGGCAATTTAGTGACATAGTGAGGCCCTATCTCAAAATAAAAAAATAAGAAAAAGGCTAGAGATTTAGCTCAGTGCAAAGGCCCTGGGTCTAATCTCCAGTACTGCAAACAAAACAAAACCAAACTGGAGCAAAACACCAGTAATGTAGGAATGTACATGGAGCGTTTGAAGCAGAGTGATTCGTGGGCTGAGATCAGCACAGCAGGCTGTTGTCCCTTTGCAGCGGCCTGTCGTGTTTTTCAAAAGCCTCATCTGGCTTCTTCAAAGTTAGGAGACCACTAAGACCCATTTCTTTAACACGTGAGATTTTGCAACGCTTCGGTGGGTAGTGGCCGTGTTAGGTAGGAGTGACAGAATGGGAGCACACAGTTCCAGAAGCACTTTTTAATAATCAGGGGTCAAGGAAACCTGAGATTTAGACAAGGCAACTGTGAGAATGCTAGTAGTACCAGTGAATGTGGGACTCGCAGGCAGGTGAAGTGCAAGATAAGATCCCTTGGTCGGGAACGAAATGATGTTTTGCAATCATGCCTGTAGAGCTAACGTCTAATGTATTGAAACCCGCGAGGACAGTGCTATGGTTTACATCAACAATGGCAAACCTTTAAGAGCTTTCAATGATACAAACAGTCTGTGGTGGCATGTGTGCCATAGGTACCCCATCATTGGTTAGATCCTCAATGTCCCCCAAAGGCCCATGTGTTTAAAGGCTTAATGGCCAGCTTGATGCGCTTGAGAGGTGGTGGAGCCTCTGAGAGTGGGGTCTATAGGACGTCTTCTGGTCACTGGGAGAATGAATGCTCTATAAAGGGATAGTGGGACCCGGGCTCCTTCCTCTCTCCTTCATGTCCTGGCCATGAGATGAATGGTCTTGCTACAGCACACACTCCTGCTGTGATGTGCTGCCTCCTGCCCCTAAAGACCTAAAATCATGAGTCAGGCCAATCACTACCCAATCCCTAAAACCTCCAAAACCGTGAGCCAAAAGAAAGCGTTTCTCTTTACAAGTTGGTTATCTTGGGTATTTGTCATGGTAACAGAAAACTGAATACAAGAGGGCTCAAGCCCCAAGAGAGAACTGAGGAAAGCTTGGAGGCTTAGAAGGCTCTGGAGCTCATCTCCACCGCTTGGAAATGGGTGCCGAAGTGCTACGAGAGGAGCAGCCACGGGTCCTTGGGAACATATGGCCTACGGCATTTTCAGAGACACGGATGGTCAGCAGAAACCAGAGTCATCAAGAAGAAAAGGAAATACGTGGGGGCAGTTTTCTGGAACTTGGCCCTGCTACATTTCTGTTTCCTTGTTTTGAAAGACTGTTGGCAGCAGGGGTCTAAGCATTCCAAGTGGTTGAACTTGAAGGGGATATCATTTCTGTTAACCTTTAACCAAGAAGGCAGTTGGAGAAGAGATAAATTATCTGCTCAAGGAGGAATAATGGTTGCATTCAAACAGAGAACAGGAGGCCACAGAAGCACTACTGTGAATGACCCCGTGGCCCTTCTCTTTGCAAAGGATTGATGGAGGAAAGATCCCCTGCCCACTTCTTCTCAAGGCACTAAAGGTGAAGTCCCAGGGGTACTAAGGAAAGGGTGACAGGACAACTTAAAAAATTAAGGATATGAATCAACTAAACAAGAAAGCATTTATCCAGTACTTCTAAAGCAACTAAAGACAATGTACTAACTTGCTAATGAAAATATTGCTATCTCATTCATCATTGGAAACAGCTCTTTCGGTAACTGCTGCATTCACTATTGAAGAAATTGCTTAGCAGGATCCAAGGCCTTAGGATTCTGCCCGTAAAGTCTACCTGTTTGGTCACGAGACAGTGAAAGGAGGAACAGAATTTTGTTCCAGAATTTTAAAGAGTGGTTAGGACATTGGCTACATGTGTTAAGTCAGAACCTACTTGAATATGATAGACACTAAATGTTCGTGATTCAAGAGGTTAGGTTAGATTCCTCAAAGGTCACTAGCGATAAACAAGATGGAGACCACAGGATGGAGGAGGAAATAAAATGGAAAATTGGTAAGAATTTAAAAAGCATAAAACTGAATGCTGTCTGTAGTCTAGTTAACAGTACTGTGTCAATATCAATTGCCTGATTTTGATATCCTACTACAGGCATATAATGTCACCCTTAGGGGAAGCTGGGTGAGTGGTACATGGGACCCTACGTACTTTTGGTGCAACTTTCTGTGAGTACGCGATTATTTTACAATAGAATGTTTTTGGACATTTTGCTCCCAGGCCAAAAAAAATGTCATTTCCCCAGGAAAAAAGGACAATATTCATGAATAATCCTAATGAATATTTGTGTGACTGTTCACCTTTAAAAAAACACTTTCAGATATGTTATCTCTTTTGTTTTTCCCAAGAAAATGATAGCTAGCCAATGTATACTAGTATCTCTACATATAGGTGAAGAAACAGGTTCAGAGAGCTAAAGTAACTTAATTGTGATCACATAGAGTAGACTGCAAAGGCAAGACTTGAGCGTACATCTTCAAGTTCTAAATGCAATGATTACTTGAGTCTAGGGCCACCTGGCCTAGGTCGGGTCTCCCAGACCCTGAGCCCGAAAAAACTATTTCAGTGCAAAAGCTGTTTTGAGAGGTATCTTGGTTACTTCTCTTGTTGCTGGGACAAAATACTCGACACCCATAATGTAAGAAAGGACAGCTTTATTTTGGCTCTCGTTTCAACCTGTAGTCAGCGGGCTGCAAGACAAGATGGCATGACAGAGGGGTATGGCGGAGAGGAGCTGCTCACCACATGATGGGCAGAAAGAGGCTAGGGAGGGAGATATACTCTTTCAGCTATGCCCCGAGTAACCTGTCTCCTTCGACCAGCCTCCTCCTCCCAATAGCAAGACCCCCATAATCCAATCACCTTCCAAACACATGAGGCTTTGGGGGCTATTTTCAATCTAAACTGTTAAGAGGTGACCTGAAGCTCTCGTGAGGGAGCAGGAAAGTGTTACATTATGGAGCAACTCGGGTTCAAGCCATTGGAGACACAGCATGTCTTACATTCCAACCCAACCAAGAGGTGGGCAGGCTCTTGTCTTTACCTCCTATTCCCACCTAGTATCGAGGGATGGTGGCTTATTTCGTGGCCCCTCCAGTTACTCAATTCCCAGGCCAAGAGAAAACCTCAGGTGAGAGTCACAGACACTGTTTGTAGTTGGACACCATCAGCATATACAGACTGGAAAGCTTTATGGACAGCAGATGTGGGCGGAGTCCCCGCCAACATGATTGTCCCTTTATTCTAACACCCACACTCCAAACCTGCTGCTGCTTAGCATGTTTCCTTTCAGAATATTCTCCAACCAGGCGCACTGAGATGGGTGGCACAAGGGAGGGAGAAGTGCTCTTATCTTGCTTGTTGGGTCTCAGAGTCAGCATGAGAGAGAGAGAGAGAGAGAGCGCAAAAAGAGATGCATGCATGTGTGCGTGTACACTGTGTGTATATATCTGAGTCTTTTACACACCTAGATTTTTACCAACTTATTCCAAAACCAAAATGCTTAGAAAAATATGTGTTTGTGTCCACCAAATCAGAGTTTAAGTCAAAAGTTGAAGGTTAATACTCCTAAGTGAAATAAATCGGACACATATGTTAAAATACTGCATAGTTTCTCTGATGTGAGAAACTGAAGTGTAAATAAAGACTAAAATGTATTATATTGAGAAAGGGAAGAAAATGTCCAAATGGGAACAAGGGAGGGGGAAAGGAACAGAGGGACAAGAGAAATAAGAAACGGAAGGAAAAAATGGAAACAAAGATTTTGTAAATAGGGAGGGAGGAGGGGGTGAGGGAAGGGAACGGAAAAAAAAAGCAACAAGGTATGTCATGTACAGGTACAAATCCCCATTGATGAATGTTATCAATATGTACATCGAAAATGTACCATTAAAATAAAATTTAAAAAAAAAGTTGAAGGTTAGAGACATTTTTCACTACCTCAAAATAAGCCTGGTCCATCTATCAGGCCTCCTTTTAAAGGCTCCAAACATGGCCAAAAGGAGCAATCGGCTAAGGAATAGGTTGTTGACAACATTTGATTAAGTTTTGTGTATGCTACAGAGGAGGGTAACGAGATTCTAGAAAAATGGGTTAGATAAAGGACCATGCAATAATGGGGCAGAAGAGTTTTCTTATGGTGCCTGCTGCCCTCTGAGGAATCGATTGCCTCTTTCCTTATTCTTATGGTATTTCTTCTCCAAAGTACATGCTGATATACTCTTCATCTCTGTGGGCTAATTTAATCATTATGTGCACACTTAAGAAATTAGTGCCATTTCCCCTACTGGTGCCTGAAATAGACATTTCAGACATTTATAACTCTCAGTCATTTTAATCCAATCATTTGCCCAAGTATGTTCCCAATTAGAGTCATTTTGCTCTGTGTTTGATACCATGAAGTGGAACACATGCTCTGATCTTACAAAAATTTTTAAATAGCAAAGGTATGCTACGTTTCCTTGTATTATAGTAATTCAAAATCAGCTGATGGACTCTTTCTTGACTACTTACCCTACCGAAAAATTTGACTCGAATTAAAATAAAATTAAAATATTCAGGGGCAGTAATACCTTGATGTGTAGAACATTTTTGTCTCTAGAAAACTTCCACAGCTTTAACTCATTACATCCACACAGTTTTTTTCATATTTAAAAGGCGCCAGAAGGTTGTGATACCAAGTTATGAATAACAAAATAGTGTTCGGTCCTGGTACATGTAACATCATTTTGTCCCCCAATTTAGCATCAGTTCCTTCTAAATCATTACCATATTCTGCCATTAATACCATCACGCTTCCTGAGCCTACACACACTTCAAACACGAAACCACTTTGACCTAGAAAGTGCGCCCGGGTTTATCCATATTTTCCTTCCATGCTTTTTCACATTCTGTAAGTTTCAGAGTTTTGCTCTGCCCTCCCATTTTCTTGTCATAACCTGGAAACTAAATCCTCTGACAAGGTGATGCTCTTACAGCAGGTACTGTACTTCCTTCGTGAGGTACTAGTGATTTCAGAGGACCTCAGCCTCTTGATGAAAACAATGCCGTGTTCCCCAGGAGCCCCCCACAGTTTCTCAGACACGGTACAGATCTGCTTTCCTTTACAAAATAAAACGTGTCTCAACTCTGTAAATGGAGTGGAACTTGGTGCAAACAATGCTTCCCAGGCATCAGCACTGGGAGAATTCTGTCACTCTGCTGGCGGCATAGGTCGACAGTGTAAAAGCTCACTTAACCCAGGTTTTCAGTGACTTGCTCCCAAATCAGTGCACCCGATTAATTGAACATCAGATGAATGATGAGAGGATGATCAAACACAATGCTAAATGGAAGAGGCCCCAATATAAGTATGAACAAATATTAAGCAATAGCTGCTTAATATTTAGCTTATTTAGCTTAAGAAAGCAATTAAGAATGTAATTCGGCATATGACTTGACATTACCGATTATGGTTTTGCCAGGAAAGAGTAATTCAAAGTAACCCAACCGTCACCCACTGGTATCAATTTGTCAAGGAAAGGTCAATGGAACAGTAAAGAGTGCCAGAAATAAATGTCTCATGGTAAAGTGGACATCGGTGCCTGTGTGTATAGCAATGGCCTTGTAAGAAGGATGGACATTTATTGATGGGACACAACTTCTTGGAAAAGGGGTGGGCAAGATCCAGTGCCTTAGTGGGAAGTAGGGCCACACCTTACCCCCACCTTCAGCTGGGAGGTCCTCTACCTGGGAGAATATAATTACAGAACTCCTGGGGAGCATGGGTCCTTTTAAATTGCCAGTATTTTGCAAAACTCTCTTTATTAGGAATTTTGACTAGTTTTCTTTTTTAAGGTACAGCTTCCAGGAGAGTACACAAGTAAGGAGGGTACAGTTTGATGAATATTTTCCTATGTCTACACCTGTGCGACAACCACCAGATCAAGATATAGAACACTTCCAGACCCCCCCAAATCTCACTTAACCCCTCACTTTGGCCAGTACCCCAGGGTAAGCACTACTCTGACCTCTAGTGCCGTGAATTGGGATTGCTGGATCGTAGGATATATGCGTATTTAGTTTTAACTGGCACTGCCAAAACTTGTGCAAAAATGTAGAACCAATTTACAATCCTAACCAATGACTTTTTGTTTGCCTAGATTTTCTGCTATCGGGATTGAAAATGCTCAATTGCTGTGCTCTTTCTGTTTGCTTGACCTAACCCAGGATAAGTTTTCATAACCCTCCTGGGTTTGTAACGCTATACAAGCCAATATGGCTGTCATTTGTCATTTGCTTGTGGCCGCAGAGGCAGAATGAGCAATATGGTCACATACTGTGATTTCACAGTTAGCATGGGTGTTACTGTGGATTTTGTTTGTGGTAAGTCTCCATGGAACAAAACAAGATCATCTTGGTAAATCTCAAGTAATCGTGATCTGTGTCACTACCGTATGTGACCCTAGAGCCTGAACTACTTGTCCTGCCTCCCATGTTAGAAGAGTTGCAATTCTCAAAGGTGCCCTAAGAGCTGTTTGGAAAACAACGCATCTTAAAATCTAGAAGAGTGTTAGAGGAACCCAGGGACATTGCCAATAGAGTATCATCATTCAGGCCCTATTTCAAATATAAACCACCTGATTATGATTCTTTATAAATTTTCTTCTTATTTCTTTCCAAAATTCTAATTAGAGTGAAGTTTTTTTGTTGTTGTTGTTTCAGCTTTTATCGAATTAGTCTTAGAGAAATGTGTACTTTACAAGATCTGGGCAGAACTGACGGAGCATGTGTGTCACAAATATTCTGGTTTGCATTCTTGTCATAGGCTATTAGTGCCATTTGTTTAGAATTTGGTTTTATTTTAAACATTGTTTGAAAAAAATGAAAGAAACAGCAAAATGCCAAGTGGCAGTTCATCTAATTTGCTAAAAATGTTGCACTTAATCTAATCATTATCTAGAGATTTAGAAGTGAAATAAATATATAAATGCCTGCCAGAGAACATCTTCATATTTTCTTGCCTCCAACCAAACTAAGAATCTATGTCCAATGACAGGATGCATTGTGTGAGACTTGCTTTATAAGCATCCAGCACATGGGGGATACATCAAAGGGACAAGAGATACAAGATTGGCCAAATGAAGGTAATTGTGGAAGCTGGGTGATGAGTTCATGGGGGTCATGATACTATTCTTTTTATATTTGTATGTCTGAAATGCTCCATAATAAAACAATTTAAAATTATATCAGCAATAACGATAATAATTAAGGGACATGGAACAGTAAGACGAGCAGAACTTTAAAAATGATTTATGGAAATATGAACATGGCCTGGCTATTTGCTGATATTGGAAAATTATGATCATGACATTATGGTTATATTTCAAAAATTATCTTTTAAAGATGTGTCCTAAAACATTTATAGATGAAATGATACAATGTCTGAATTTGCTTCAAGATAATATAGGGAGGGGAGGGAATGGGCGAGACTGGCCCTGGGTAAGTGGTTGTTGCTAGATGTCAGGGCCGTGTGGATCCATGCACTACTCTATTTACCTGTACATGTATTCAGAAACGTTACGGCTTATGTCCAGATGTCCCCCGAAAGCCTCATGTGCTCAGGGCTGGGGGTTTTGAGTGGTGTCTGGATCGTGAGTGTGTGATACTGGCTCATGGGTGTATGATATTGGATCAGTGTACTGATAAGTTTATAGTTGGGTGGATGTTGGGAGGTGAAGCCTGATTGGAAGAGGTGGATCACCATTGGGATGGCCTTGGAGGGTGTATTTTCCTCCTCCCTTTATCCCTCTCTGCTTCCTGCCCCACATGGTGAACAGTTAAGCCTCTGCTGGGCCCCTCTGCCATGCCGCCCTTCCTCAGAGCCAGCCAACTATCGACTGAAACCTTTACAAACTGTGAACCAAAATAAACCTTTCCTTCTTTTAATAAAGTAAAAAGTCATTTCTGTACATACATTCAAAGAATCAGATTAGGAATATGAAACTGCAGATTTGTTCTTCTCTTTGTCTTTAAATTATTAAAAGTTTAAGGTGAAATGTTTTTATGAAACCAGCTATTGTATAAAGCATCTTTGAACTTATTCTTTCACGTGGGAGGTGCATTAAAATAATAAAATTTTAAAATGCAAGTTCAAACAACAAAGGTAATTGTAGGGTTCAGATAAATGTCACCCAGTGAACTAAGTAAATACCCATGGTTCCAAGGTGCAAAGCTGCACGGGAGCAGGGCTCCTGTACTTCCATGGCACATTCGTTATGTCACAGGGGATGAGCTGGATAGTTCAGGGGTGGAACCCAGCTGCCAGATCTGGCTTCCCCTACCTACTCCCTGCCTTTTATTAGAAATTCACAGGCCATCGAACCAAGACTGACTTTCTTTTCTGAGCAGTAGGCGAAAGCTCAGATAATAAATCCTTCTTATTCTTTTCCATGCAAAAACCCCTAACCAGAGGCTCAGGAATGTTCACTGCAGGGAACTCTGGGAGTAGAGTCTGAAGGTGTCCACTTGCAAGTACATTTCAAGTTTACTGTTTTAGCTTTAAAAACCCCATGTATTTGCATTCTGCATCGTAAGTATGCTTTATTATACAAACAGTGTGATGCCTATAATGTTTTGCATAAAATAGAAGGACAAAAAGAGATATTCTGCCTTCATCCTGTGGCTTTTCTGACCCCCTGGATGTGCCTCTCAGTTTGAGAAGCCAAGACATTTAGAAACATTTGATTTAGTGAACTCCCCAGATTGTCCTCCCAGAAAATCTAGTGTACTTTTTACCAGCTTCTCCTTGACATCATTTCCCATTTTGTGAAGTTGTTGCTTTGCTTTATCTCACAGTCTTTTATTGGAAGGGTACCAAGACACATCTCCTCCTGTTCCTTTTTTCTTTCTTTGCTTTTGTCCTAGTTTTCATTGACTGCTCGGTGACTATTGACATAGTTGACCACTCAGTCCTTTTTGAAACCTGCTGAGGATCATCCTTCTCTACTCAAATCCCAAGTGTCATGCTCCCTGTGATTCTGACATCTGCTCTGGATTCTTCTCATTCTGCGTGTATTCCTAGGGTAACCTCACTAATACTCAAGGCCTCATTTCCTACCTGTAGAGAATATTGTGGTTTTTTCCTGCTTAACATCTCTTCCCTCACTTCCTGTACCAGAATTTATCTTCCTCGGCAGAACATATTTCTTGTTGTTTCTTGTGGAGTTGTCCCTGTCCCATCCACAGCCACAGGTTTGAGGCCAGGACCCAGGTGTTGCCCGTAAGAATACTCCAAATCCAGGTTACAGAGCTTTGTTCAGGAATGGACATATAAACCCCAAAGGACGAGTTACAGTCTTCACTGAGATGTTTCTGCTGGAGCTATCTGGAAACAAACAAAAATCACAACTGTAATGGGATTGTTGAACCAATAAATGTGAACTGGGGACTTTGGGATTTCTAGAGGCCATTATTTAAGAGAGTCCAAGAAATTAAAAGAGAGACAGAAATCCAAACCCTTAGATCCAGCTATGACTAAAGCTGAAAAAACAACCTCTGGGCTTCTATCTATCTATCTATCTATCTATCTATCTATCTATCTATCTATCTATCTATTTGCATCCATCCATATGCTGAGGATTCCCAAATCCACATTTGCAGCCAAGACTTCTCTACCAAGGAAAAGACTTGTAGAAGTAATGTAATTAACCAACCTCTACATGGATGTTCCGCAAGAATCTCAAACACAACATATTATTTGCTAAATAATGACAACTCTAATCATCCTATAAATTTGTATTTACTTGTACTCTTTTAAAATTTACCGCCAGAATGCAAACTCTATGAGGACAAGGACATTGCTTTCTTATTTATCGTTGTATCTCCAACACCTGGAGGAACACACCTAGTACATGGGCACTAAGAATTTGTTGAATGAATGAACAGACCAACAAATAGATAAAGACATTTTCTTGACTCCTCTTATACTCTCATCTATCATAAGCAATAAGTCCTATAGATTTTGACTCAGATCTTATATCTGATCCCATAACTTCACTGTACTGCTATACTGCAAGTCCAAATTACTTCTTGCCTAGACCCTACTGTCCAGGTAAGTCCCTAGCTAATGTCTCTATCTACCCTCCACCCACCTACTAGGCTGTTTCTAAATGGAAACAGATTCTATTATGCCTCTGCTTGAAAATCTATCAGTGATACTACAGAATTGTTTGGACTGAAGCTTGGCTGCTGCCTCCTTCTCCAGGTTAATCTCCTGGTTCTCTCCATATGCAGCCATTGCCCAAGGAAGAGAGAAATCCTGCTTCTGTGTCTCTGCTCACGTTCTGATCCTCCATACTTCCCCTTTCACCTTCTTGATTATTCTGCAAAACTCATGTCCTGTTCGTCACAAAAGCTTCTCTGGACTAGGTCTCACCATTCAGATTTAGAATTCCCTCCTCTGGATTATAGAGCTCCTTGTCAGCCCCTTTTCTACCAAGGCACTTTAACAGCATAGACTATTTTACTACTGACTAGCATCTGCACAGTCAGTACTAAAATATTAGGTCCATGGTTAGACTATCTTTCCTTAGCTCTCTAGCAGCTAAGGATGACCATATGCCTGAGTCCTAGCCAATGGAATGTGGGCGGAAACAATGCGCACTACTTCCAAACCCAGCCCAGACAAACCTCTCACATATGGTCCTCACTATTTTTCTCCTCAGCTGAGTAGAGAGGACTGAGGACCGAAGGGAGGGACAGCCACAATGTGAATGGAGTCACTTGTACTGTTGCAACTTGAGCTACTCTGTGGTAAGAACTGGTAGATAGAAGAGGAAAATACCCCAAACCAAAAGCAGCAAATTTACCACCATATTGACTTCATCAAATTTTGACTTCCCTCCCTGAACTGCCTGCTATTATTTAGTTTTCAACCTTCGGGCAATTGTTTCATGTTGTTGTTGTTTTATGTCCTGTCTGGGGGACTTGGTTGTAGTTGATGGCGGAGATAAGATGTACAGGGCTATTCTATCACAGCCAGCATCTCCTCTCTCATCTTGTTTTTGTATCCAAATTCCTGCCTAAATACCTGTCTCATAATGAATCCTTAATAATGGTTTCATAGGTGGGCTAATTAATTGTCCAGATCTGTAAGATCAGCTATAGCATGCTCTTACTAGAACTGAGCTACATTCCAGCCCATTTTTATTTTTATGTTTTATTTTTATTTTAATGTGGGGTCTCACTAAGTCACTAATTTGTCCAGTCTGAGCTTGAACTTATGATCCTCTTGCCTCAGCTCTCGGAATGCTAGAATTACAGGTGGATACCACCACAGCCAGCTTAAAACAGCATTTTCTATTCTCAGCTTTATAATTTATATAAGTGTAAAAATGTTTGACACAGTTCTCAGAACTGCAGATGTGATTAAGGATAGAAAGTAAATGCAACAGAGAGAGGTTACTCTGTGTGGTAATACTGAGCCTTCCCCTTGTGGGAAAAGAATAGACGCTGACAATTTTACATACAGATCTTTGAATTAGTAAAGGACACAAATTTATGGACTTCTCCTTTGTGAACAGAATGTGTACCTTATATATGTGCAGTAGGCAGACAAAATCTAAACTCATATGCATGTGTTGAGAGTTTAATTTGTAAATTCTTGGCTCTCTGAACAATAACATTTATAACTCCTTATTATAATTTATATAAGCAAATATATCCTTCAGTTAGCATATATGCTTGTGAACTCCTACATGCAATGTTCAGTAAAGGCTAAAAGAAGTATAAAATTAGCTCCAGTTTAAAAGAATAGTAAAGTCCCACTGATGAGAATTTGACATTGTACAAAGCACTTTGATTCTTACCTACTCTTTTGCTCACAACATTCCAATGAGGTATGTTTCAGTCCCATTTGATGGTGTCTGCTGGTGCTGAGAAAGTTTGAGGACTCTGTTCCTGATCGTGTAATAATGGCAGAATTGAGTTTCCTACCCAGGTGTTCTGGTTCCAGTTTCTATTCCCTTATCGTTATACTTCAATCTAACTGAGAGATAAAACATCCCGTTCACCTACAGTTATCCAGTAGTTCAAGCAAGACTATGACAAATACCACCTGAAGGGACAAGTGCATCAGGGGTATACGTCTCTACCTCACTTTCCTTGACAGCATTCTAGAAAGGGCACCATTGACCTGGTGCTCATTCAGGAGGTCAAACCCATGGTTCCAAATTTTCTTACACTCCTAGGGAGGTTATTTCTTTCAAGCTATAATAAATAAGGAATGCAAAAATGTGGACTTTTGCTGTGAGAACTAGACATCTTTAAGTAAAATTCTGTATATAACAAACTTCAAGAACTATACAAGGCAGTTCTAATATTCACTTTTAGTCATTCCTCACCAAGGACCTGTGGAAAACTTAGTTATAATCACTTTTTCCTTTGTAAGTAATTAAGTATATTTTTAAAACTTTGATGTCAAATTAAAGATGTGCAAGAAGAAAACTAGTCTAGAGTGAGTCTGGGAACAAGAAGTTTGCCTGGAAAGCGGTGCGAGGGCATGTTTGGTATGTGGAAATTTTCTCTAACTTATTTTGGGCGTTGGTTCCAAGATGTCTGCAACTCCTAGGGAAGAAACCCTTAAAATCTGTGTATTGTATGTCAATCATACCTCAATTTTTAAAATGTGCAAGAGTATAGTTTTTCACAATAATTTTAGGGTTAGGTTAGCAAAAATACTTGATAACCATTTTTCTAGGCACACATGAAACAGATCTTTTCTTTTTTCAAGATTCTTTCTATTCCTTTTGGTTAGCTATGCAGCTTGACTGTAAAGTAAAGTGATCTAGCTATAACACATCGAATTATTTATTTTTTTATTGATACTTTTAGTGTTTTCCTCATAGCTGCTAAGGATTTTATGCTTAAGAACAAACTCTAATAGAATGAAAAAGAAGGGTGGGGAATAAGATCCACCAGGGAAAATGTTATTCCTCAGATAATTTAGTGAATGAATATATTTTTTTGTTTGTCTTTGTAATTGTTCCCTCCTAGGGCCTCTTTTTTGAAGGAAAAATGCAGTGATTAAAGTAACTTTTCATGTAAATGGAGTCCCCAAAATGATAATCTAGTTCCAAAGAACTGGTCTCATTTTTATATGAATGTATTTATTTTTTTAATTTTAATTTTTACTACTACATGCTTGCAGTACATAATGATTACATTCACTGTGGGGGAGTCGGTCCATGTACATAACACATCTCGATTCTTTTTACCTCCTCTTTTGCTCCCTTCCTATGCCAGAAGCAAGTGTCCCGGAACACAGTGCTTGCGTAAATAACTAGCTGGACACGGTAGGTCACACAGAGTGGAGAGGCTCGATACTGATGGGTTTATCCCTGACCTGGCCCTGGGCATCATTTCTCTGCAACTTGCCGACTCAGCTACGCCATAAAAACCTTAATAAACAGTGAGGTCTTCTTCTTGTGAAGACGGCACAAAGCTCCAGGCTTCTTTAATTTTCGGGCAAGGTGAAAACAAGTGACAAGGCAGCCTGCCCCTCCGTGCATAATATCCCTGTCTCTGGCTCTTTTCTCATATCTGCTACATGGCCTTAAGACATGTTTCAGTCCTCCATGCTTTCTGTAGCTGGCCTGTGTTCAGAAAGACCACCTGATTGTTCCTCTGGGCTTACAGTGGCCTCTGTGCTCTCAACACTGTGAGCTAGATCCAAGAAGTTTGGGTTTTTCCTGTAGGTAGCGAGTTTTGGCTGTAACAACCAAAACTGAAATGGTTCTTTGGCAATCTGGAGCATCACTTCCTTCATTATCCTTTTCAGGTATAAAAGTGGTAACAAGCATGAGGAGAGAATTGGTTAACTCAGAACAATCTGAATAACCAGCTCTGCTCAAGGGCCTGCAACAGAATCACTCTGGAGTGTTAAATTTGTTGTATTCAGTAATGGTACCACTCATCCTCAGGAGTAACTTGCCTATCAGTGTCATTGCTCAAGGGTGGAGAGTTGTCAAGGTCATTTTTCTCACTTTGATCACCTTTTTATTACTTAGGCTTCCTGCTTTTCCACTTGTTTGTTCGGTCACAACAGCTTCTAGTATCATTCCGTATCCTAACTGTGCCGTTGCTACCTTCCCAGCCCGTAGGTCGTAGTGCCTGAAACAAGAGTGTGACCTAACCACCTTGCCAGGATTCTGCATGGGTATACAGTATATTTTGGTTCCTTTCCTGCAGTTGCAACTAGGCTTTGCTTCAACTAGTCTTGGCTTGGACTATCTATGTCATGACCAAGGAGTGGTGGTGACAAGATGCTTAGCTTATCTGAGAAAGGACTCGGGCTTTTCACAAAAAAGCTTTGACATCCAAGTAGTTCCCCCCGAAGATCCCCAGCACAGTACTGTGTGCCGTTGGCTGCTCCTTTGCCACTACACACTGGCCTGGATACTGCATGATGACTCTAGCAGGCAACAGTTCACCTTTGCACCTGCTGCCTACAAAACCTTCAACAGTGACGGGTTTGATTGCACCTGTTATACACAACAAATCGTCTGATTGATTTTCTTGGGAGAACCTTCAAGCACTATCAGAAGTTCAACCCTGGGCAGAAGTGGAAAATGATGTCATTTTGATGTTAAAGAATTGCAGTCAGTTGATCGAAACTTATAGCTGTTCCACAAGTCACTACTGTACTGAATCGGGAGGGTGTCAGTCACGGGTCCCAAGGCATTTTGAAACAGTGTGCGCTTGAGCATTTTTAAGAGACACTTTCTTCCCTGAAATAATTCCTGTGCTTGTAGGTGCGGAGTTGAGTAATTTCTTCTCTCTGAAAGAAAAAAATAATCCATGTCCACCTAGATTCTAGAACCTCAAAATGTAACCTTATTTGGAAATAGGGTCATTGCAGATGTAATTAGTTAAGATGAGGCCAGACTAGATTAAGATAGACCCTAATCCAATGACTGGTGCCCTTATAGGAGGGAAGAAGACAAAGAGACACGTGGAGAAGAAGGTCATGTGACAACAGAGGCAGATTTTGGAATGGTGCTTTCACAAGCCAAGGACTTCCAAGGATTTCTGGCAACATTAGAAGCTGAGAGGAGGCAGGGGTGAAGCTTTCCCTAGAGTCTTCAGGGGAGCAAGGTCCTGCTAACACCTTATGTTGGATTTCCAGCCTCCTGAACTGTGAAAGAATAAATTGCTGTTGTTCTGAACCACCCAGTTTGTAACACTTTATTATGGCAGCCACAGGAGACTAGTAGGTCTTCTTTCACTGTCCATACCCTGCATTATTTAAAAATTCTCCTCCTAGTCACATACCATAGAGAAGAGTCATAGAATTGTGGTTTACTTTAATGATTCCAAAGTCAGATTACTTGGGTTTGAATCTTGACGCTGCTACTTATTTGCTGTGTGACTTTGAGCAGCTTACCCCATGGCTCTGTGCCTCAGGTTTCCTGACCCCATACCGCAGGAATTGAATTAATTATGTCAAAGGTTTATATATATGTGGTAAATGAAAAAAGTGTCTATTGGGTTGAAATGGCCATGTGTAAATTGGGATGGTCCCATGGAGGAAGAATTAGGACACGAACAGGAACTGCAGGGATTGGGTGAGGCTGACAAAGCCACCCAGGTGGGATAGACAATGAGCTACGGCTTGTTGGGAGCATGAGGGAAGGGGGCAGCAAGACCCTATTGAAGCACGGATTCTCGACCTTTCTTCCATGATGGCCAGCAGTGAAACTTTTATTTGTGTACATGTAGGGTCCGTGAGTTTGCTGGCAGCTGCAATTTGGAAGTCACTGTCCAAGTTCCTAAGAGCTAGGCAAGGCAATACCTTAGCACATCTGTAAGTTATTCCTAGTACCTGTGGGGAAGTTCAGGCTTTGCATAGTTTCTCAAACTCAAATGTGAGTTAAATTGCAGATTCTGACTCAGTAGGTCTGGAATAAAATCCCGGAGTCTACATTTCTAACAAGCAGGGGATGCTGAGGCTTCTAGTCTAAGGACCACACTTTAATCTTAAAATCCTTGCTATTTGAAGTGTGGTTCTGGAACCAGCACCTCAGCCTCCCCTGGGTGCTTGTTAGAAACGCTAAATCTTAGGTCCTGCACCCTCAAACCTACTCAGTCAGAATCTGCATTTAAATCAGGTCCTGGGCAGATGGAGACACATTAACATTTGAGAAGTGCTGGATTAGAGGACTTGGGATACCCCAGATTGCTGAAGGGGATGTTCTAGCCATCTCTGTTCTTAGAGTTTACACACTAGCTCCTCAGGAAGCTTTTAAACATTTTGATGCCAGGCCAAAGCAGCCCAATTAAATAAAAATCTCTGCAAGTGGACTTCTGAGGAATCGGTATTATTTTTTAAACTCTTGAGGCAACTTTAATGTGCAACCGAAGTTGAGAACCACTGGGCCAGGAAAGACTATATAGAAGCGGGGTCAGAGAAACTGAGGCCAAACTGAATTCTTGATGGGATTCAGGCCTTTTTTGGCATTGCCTAGCCTGGCATAGCAGTTAAAGGCATGGACCCTGCAGCAAGCATGCTTTGTGCCCTTGTCAGCTGTGTGATGTTGGGCAGGTACTTAACCTCTTTGCGTCTGCTTCTTTCAAATGGGCATGGCAATGATAGTAGCTGTCCTTTAGTGTGTTTATGAGGAATGAACAAGTTAATACACTCATTACAGTGCTTGACACATAGTAAGTGTTGTGTATCTGTTCATTTAAATACATATCTTATTCTTTCTCATGGGGGATCATAGGTTTCTCACCTGCTGTCACTCTGTCCCATCCTCAGTGTTCGATTTGGGGGCAGCAATTACACCTATGATTAGCCACTCAATAAATGTTTGAAGAATGCCTGACTGAATGGTTACAATGCCCCCTTGTGTATTCAGTGAGAAGAAATAAGAAAATACAGTCGGTTCTTGAATTTAGGATAGGTAGGGTGACCAACTCTTCTGATTGCCCAGGAAAGAGAGGTTCCCTGCACGTGAAACGTTTGCTGCTCAAATTGGTGAAGTATCAGGCAAACCAAGAGGAGTTGGTTATTTTAAGTATGAGCATGGCCGAAATGTCCATCAAGATACTGTCTTCAAATAAGCATAAGGGGAGGCTCCTGAAGCCAATTAATTTTTTGTGCACACAAGGCAATGGCAATTGCTGTTCTCTTCCTGGTCATGGTGAGTGAGTGTGTGCACTTGCACATGTGCACATGTGTGCACACACATGCTGCGTGCATGCTTGGAATGTGACAGTGTGGCACATGTCATGCACTGTGATGAGCATTTACATGCTTAAGAGGGAACATCAGATGGCCTGGCTTTAATCCTGGTTGTGCCATTTAATAGCTTTGTGACACTGGGCACGTTTTTTAGCTTCTCCGTGTTACAGTTTCTCTGTCTGCAGAGTGGGGAGAATAGTAGTACTTGTCTTTCAGAAGTGTTAAGAAAATAGATGTGTTCACACATGTGACACATTTAGCTGAGTGCTGAACACATAATACAGGTTTGATTGATGTTAGAGACTATTATTATTGCTGTTATCATTAACATTACCAGGCAACTTATGTGCCTCTTCTGCTTCCTCCCCTTTCTCTCCTCCCAGCCTCTTCCCTTTGTAATAAGTCCTCTATAACCTTCCTTCTCTTCTTCACCCTGCTCTCTTCCTTTGCAACCAGAGAGCCACCAACAATCTTACCCTTCTTTTCAGGATCATGAAGGCTGAGCATCTCTAAAGGGCACCCAGCAGAAAGATTCTAAGGAGGTTGAATCCAAACTTTTCCACTTAATGTGGAGTAGATGCCCAAAACGCATGTCTTTCCCTAATTCACACAAAGACCAGGCAAGCTGTGATGGAAACTTGTCAATAGTCTAGTGAGGAATAGGAGTCTAGTGACTGTATTTCATACCTCAGGTCTTTCAGATCTCCCAGCTGTCTAGGTCATGTTGACCCCAGACATTCTTCACTTCCCTGAAGACATCTATTTACATCAAGGATGGAGGCATCGTTCCAAAAGACTAGTAAATAAGATTTTCTTTTTGGTGTATGAATGGTATTTTTCAATATGACATTAAAACTACCTGACCCAGGAATAGTATGCACAAGTTTTAAGAATTAAATTTTTTCAGCACCTACAATAACAATAATAATGTGAACCATGACTAAAATGACTGGTTTTTAAAAGATGATGAAAGACTGTTTCAAAACATTGTATAATGTATAGATAGCCGATAGCTATAGAATATCTGCTGTAGATTACCATCAAATATGAAATTGACCTCTTAATTTCAGACTGCATATTTGAAAATTTTGTAGCATCACTTGTGATCATATATTTTATATATAGTCTAATATTTTATATTAGATACTAGGAGATCATGGTATTTATTTATTGATTGGGTGCATAGGTAAAGTTTTATTCTTGCCAGAACATGCCCCTCTGCCTTTCTCTGAGACATTTGCAAGTTCAGTGTGGGCCAGCTGAGAAATCTCTACAGTAAAGTATACTGCAAGAAGTAAATATCTGTTGCTTATTTCGCTATCCTTTCAGTCAAATACAGTCATGTTCGTAGTGAATAGGGGAAAGGCAACATTGATAAAATAAGTGAAAATTTGAAAGAATGAGACTTGGGGGCCAATACAATGGAAGATTAGACAATTGAGAGAGCTTAACTCATCAAAGATGGATGCAAAATTTGGAAGAATAGTATTGCATTAATGGAGCAAGGAAATTAGAAAGAGAAGAAAGGTGAGTTAGTGTTGAACATGACAAGTCTGAGATACTGGTGGCTCATCCAGTGGGAGACAACCAAAAAGCAGTTGGAATTCTGGATCTAGAATTCAAGAAATCGAGTAGGGCCAAAGGAGTAAATTTAGACCATGAAGATTGTAGGAGTGGAATAAATCAATGAGAAAGATAGAAAAGAGACACAAAAGAAGGTGGCCAAGATCAGCTCTCGGGCAAATGTCTTTGACCAGTGCAAATGAAAGGAAGAAAATCCAGTAAGGGAAGGGGTGTGATCAGAAAGGTAGAGGAGGAACCAGTAAGACGCACTGTCACCAACCCTTTTCCAAAGAGTTTGAAGGAGGAGAAGCAAGCCAAAGAGGATGAAAACAAGATTTTGTCCTTGAGTTAGACAAACAGATGAGTGGGGACCCTCCACAGGATTGTTTCCTGGAGAATGGTTGCATCTGTAGCCGGGTGGCAAAGAGTTAAGGAGCAATCAAATAGTGTGGAAGACCAAAATGCCAGTGTAGCCATTGCTATATGTTGAGGCCACATAGTAGCCTCTCTTATTACAAATAAATGACTGGTTTTCACGTTCTTTCAAGATGGAACCAGGACAGTTTGCCTCCAGCATTCTTTCTCCAGGGGCGCTGTATTGGAATTTGTGCTGTCCTGCCTTTCATGGAACTTTCAATCATCCTGTGCTGCACAGTAGCTCTTTCTTGTCAGTGAGGGATATGTTCCAAGGCCCCCGGTGGATGCTTGAAACCCATGACAGTTTGGTACCAAAGTACATATCCAAGAACGGTGATACTGCAACAGTTGACCTGATAACCAAGACAACTACTAAGTGACTAATAGGTCGTGTATACAGTGTGGCTGCACAGGACAAAGGGATGATTCATTTCCCAGGCAGGATGGAACAGGATGGTGCGATATATCATCATGCTACTCAGAACGGTGTGCAATTTAAAATTTAGGAATAGTTTACTTCTGGAATTTTGTATTTAACATTTTCCTACTGCAGTTGACTGCAACTAACTGAAATCATGGGAGGTGAAACCACAGATGAAGAGGGGAGTTGTATACAACTTTTTGAGAAATAATTTATATTTCTCCTCCTCTGCGTTTTTTTCTTTTCTTTCCTCACTCTGTGTTCTTGCCGCTGCAAAGGTTTGGAGTTGAACAGAGTAGAAGTTACCTACGAAACGTTTCCTTTTCCAAAAGCCTCAGCCTCTCCGAAAATTGTAATGGTGTCTTATTGTGAGGAACAGGGAGAATACTTTTAAGGAAAGTAAAAAGGATTTCTCTAGGACTAGAATGAAATTCCTCTAGCTGGGGGACAAGAGTGACAACTCTGAGAGCCCAGAGAGCCACAGGTACCTACATTCTGCACTCTGACAGTTCTAGGAGAGGAGGGAGATTTCAGACAGCTGCTTTGAGGGAGAGAGGCTAGGTCAAGAGTTAGGTGCCCGGAAACCAGAACTTTCTCAGTCCCTAACACAGCCAAGAAATGGCAGAGTCTAAAGGACAGAAGAAACTCTGTGGGGTGGCTCTGTGACATGATGGTGATAGTTTGGGACTGCCTGAGATGCGGAGGGGTCACTCCGATGTCTTAGCACTGCCTAGAACCCAGATCCTTGGCACACTCCAGAGACTGAGAGAAAAGGCTCAAGAATGTCTAGGGTTGAGTTTCCCACCAGCTTGGCACGATGGGGATGGGCGCTTTATCAAACATAAAGAGATACCATATTTCTTGCTCACTAGTTTGTGGGCTGAGATTTATACCTGCTGCCCTAGAGGAAGTCAGGTTCCTATTCTCAAGCAAGATAAGTACTTTCTTCACTTGGAAAGAAAGCCAAGGGGTACAATGAGTATCTGTAGATGATGTGACACTGGTGCGTAGTGAATAGTCAGTTGGTAGGACAGGTAGAAGAGGGTGAAAAACAGTGGCCCCCACTGTGTGAGAAATAGATTCTATTTCATCTCTGCTGCTTAAGCTTCTGAATCTCTGGTGAAAGTATTTCATCTCCTGGGCCTCTGTTTACCCATAAGAGAAATGAAAATGTTGAATTCAGTGAATGCTAAAGGCTCTTCCAGCACTTGAAGCCCCTTTAGATTTGCTCTCTCCATTCTCATAGTAAATTGAGTTTCTTACCTCTAAGAAATGAGATAGATCGAGCAGCCCCATTGCCGTGGAGCAATAGTCAGTTGGCTTAGCACGTGTGAGACAACAGCATGTGCTGGGGCAGTTAGCATTATTGAGTAGGCTACAAGTGTGCCTTTTAGTCTGCACAGATCCAGTGTTTCAGATATGCATTAGTCTATGCCGATTTAATCGAGGCGGGTAGAGAGTGATGAAACCCAGTTTGCTCTTTAAGCCTGGGCCATCCAGTAAAGATGGGTTTGCATACTAGTCTCAGAGGGCTAATTTATCACTCTGGAGAGCAATTTCTCATTAACACAATGTCAATACTGCTGGGAATTGGCTAGACCACCTTTGGAAGAGGTTAAATTACCTTTTAATCAGCATATGGAAGAATAAAGCTTCTGTTTCATCACGGCATAACAGCCTTGCTAATTTGACATCTTATAAAAGACGAGGCGGCTCTAACTATACCTGTCTGATATGACTGGCATCATTTCCAGAGAGGCAGAAGACAGAAAAGAAGGGTTTCTGTGGCTGTTATCCAAACTGGCATAATTGATGTGGGTACACTGGGTTATAGCTAATGGTCTGTGTTTAATTATGGAGGCAGTGACACGGGGCCGCAAGGATGATAAGGCTCCAGCCAGACGATGTAGCATGCTCTCAGTTATGGGCTCCTCGAGCTGCTGGACAGAGAGTCAGAACAATGCAAAGTGGTCTCATTTTCATGTCTCTCCTGGGATTCAGGCCTGCTCTGCAAGAGGTGCAGGGCTGTATTTGTAAGTGTGTCCAAACTCACACTGACCTGGTCTCCCGAGAACCGCCCACACGAAAGCCGCAGATGAAAGTGTTTTGAAATCTGCTCTGGGAATCTATTTCTCATTTAAACCAGGATGGTTTACATTGATCTGTGTCCAAAATTCATTAGTCATATTGGAAAGATGGGACTTTTCATTTTGTTTCATTCCCTAGAACAATGAAACAAACAAGCTTTTGTCCACTGGTTTGAACAATAATAGAGATAATTGTTGCAGAACTGCAAATCAGCATACACATCCGTTCTCAACTTTTAGCAATAGAACCTTTGGGTTTTAGCTGGACACATGGTTGCCCAGCTGGAGACTACATTTCCCAGCCTGCATGGTGGCAATGAGAGAGCATGTGACTAAGTTTTAACCAATAAGAAGGGAGCAGAAGTGATGTGTAAGATGTCTGGTTCGTGCTCTGAAAGGAAACTGCTCACACTCTGCTTACATTGTTTTCTTATCTTGTGAGTAGGAATAAAGCTGTGGTCGGTAGTGGTTCAGTTTCAATCTTTGTGAAAAGGAAGGTACCCTGTGGGATGATGGGGAAATAACCGAGGAGGAACCTGGGAGGCAGTTACCCTACCTTCATCAACTGCCTACAAGCTTATACTTTTACCTAACTAGATCGTCTCTCTTCTTTAAGCGCCTGTTATTTTGCTTCCTGTTAAAATGAAATGTGATTTGTATCATTAAAGCTGATGTAAAACTGTTTTTCAGTTGGAAAAACACTTTCAGTATTTTATCACTTAGCTGCAGGAGATAAGTGGGTGATAACCAGGTGAAGTAGACAGGTACGGGAGTGGTTGGAACATCTATTTGACAGGGAAAGGAACAGAGGCTGAGAGAAGACACACACACCTGCACAGATAGGAGGCCACACCTTGAACGCAGGTATCTGGACTTCTATCCCAGTGCTCCTTTTACTGTGACGTTGCCTTTCTTTCTTTGGAAATCTCAAGACAGTCATGTACGAGAGGGAAATTTCCACTAGCCGAAACACATAATTCTTGCTGTTTTGACTGCGTAAGCATTCCATCCCCATCTAGCTCTTCTCTTCTGCTTCCCACCCCTTATAGACCTCCAAAAACAACACAAACGGAGGCTGCACAGAGCGGTTTTCTCTTTCTTTTTTTTTTTTTTAAAGTTGATGGCATTGCTGAAAACGAGAAGAGTCTAGAGTCGGAGAGGGAGTGTGTGTGCAGTGGGAGGAGTATTTTATCAATGACATTGTTTAGAATTTCCCGAACATTGGAGTAATAAAAAGCAGAACAACTTTTAGTCAGTTTTATTATTGTTTTTAAATTCGCTAAAGGCAACGAGCCCCTTATTGCTTGTACCCCTTTTTGCCTGCATCCTGGGCCACTTCCATCACCCCCTCAGTATACCACACATAATAGTTATGGAGGAAATAAAATTCCTGAAATGTGAACTTCAGTTAACTTTTGCCTTCTCTCTTTGATACGTATACATGTCCAGGAAATGGCTGGCATGTTTGTACCGATTACCGCCTGTTCCGCTGAAAAGAGCTTCTGTAACGAAGAGGAAAGCTCGTCTGTTTCCTTGGGTTTCTCCTTCCCTCTCTCTTATCTCCATAGTTACAAGAGTGGGTTCTGTGCACTTTTTTTAAAGCTGGCATCTTGCCCAACTCAAATTGATTATAAAGGTTGGGAGGGACGGTTGAGATCTGCGGCTTGATTCCCGGGTAAGTTGGCTGTTTAGAAAGATAACATTGACAGCTGAGATAGCCTGCAGATGGGAAGGCAAGTCTGGAGATTCCGTTTTTTATTACGGAGCAGATGAATGACTCACTAGTTTGGGCTCTTCCTTGGAGGAACATAGATAAGTGCTAGGGAGAAATCAGCGAAAAGGTTCTTTCCTCAAAGGCTTTATGCCAGATTAAATATAGGACACCCATTAAATTTGCATTTCAGATAAACAACAAACACTTTTTTAGGGTAAGAATGTCCTCAACTATTGCATGGGATATAGTTGTACTAAAACCACAGATGCCTGGTTATAATTACATTTCACATAAGCAAGGATTTTTTTTTTTTTGGTGTAAGTGTGTCCCATGAAATATTTGGGACATACTTATACTTAGGTGTTATTGTTTATTCAAAACGCAAATTTTAAGAGGGATCTTGTATTTTTATTTCTGTCATCCCTACTTACAGAAACCTAGCAAGATTTTATGAAATGATCTCTTCTAATTCAGGAGCAGCCAATCTTGCTCTTCTCTTAAAAGGTTATGTAGACTGTGGGATTTTATTTACTGGTGAGTAGGGGTACAGGGAAGGGAGTAAGTTAAGAGGAGACTCTTTGAAGACAAGGAGACTGTAGTCTGAATCCTGCTTGCTAACAACTGGAGAAGTGAACTTGGACAAGGCCCTTTACCTGCCTGAGCCTTAGCTTCCTGGAAAGAGAAGATTAAATGGGTAAAATAACTATGTGGTCTGATGTTCTTCTTATGCTACTTAAATTTTGTGGAATTCATTTTCCCCTGAGATGATATAGGTTGGCACTCTCCAATAGAAATGAAAATCAAGCTGTATGGATAAATTTAGATTTTCTAGTAGCCACATTATAAAAGTAAAAAGAAACAGATGGAATTAATTAATTGCATTAAACTATCTTTCTCATATATCATTAATATAAAAGTATTAATTAGATCGTTTACATTCTTTTTTGTACTGTCTTCAAAATCTGGTGTTTATCTTCATACCACATCTCGATTTGGACCAGCCTCATTTAAAGTGCCAAGAGCTACATGTGGCTCAATGGCCCTATATTGGATAGCATAGGAGAAGTTTAAATAGGTAGATGAACAGATAAATGCATAAATAGATAAATTTTAGAGAGTTAGGCAAATTCAAGAATGATAGATCTACCAGCATTCTGGGCGGCTGGGGCAGGAGGATGGCAAGTTTGAGCCTAGCCCAGGCAACTTGGCAACTTAGCGAGACCCCACCTCAAAAATAAAAAAATTAAAAATGGTTGGGAATGTAGCTCAGCACAAAGACCTCGGGTTTAATCCTCAGTACCAGAAAAAAGTAGGAGAATGAGAGATCTATGAAAGATTATGGAGAGAAGTTAGTCTATCATGAAACCTATTTATAGGCTTTGAAAAGTTCATATACAGTTGATCCTTATATGGATTTTGTGTTTGTGAATTTTTCCACTTGCTAGACATTATTTGTAACCCCCAAATCGACATGATCATTTGTGAGCATGCACATGCTCATAGCTGTTAAAAAGTTGAATTGCCCAACGCACACGTTCTCAGCTACTGAAACAAGGTGATGCTTCGTCTTCTCGTTTCAGCTGTTGGAGTGTAAACAAGTATTCTTCTTATGGTGTATTTGGTGCCGTGAATTTTTTGTTGTTGTTGTCGTTGTTTGGGTTTTTTTTTTTTCCGCATTTCTTCAGTCTTTTGTTGGTGGTTGGTGGTTTCACTGTTTCAAATGGTACCCGACCATAGTGCTATAGTGCTATTTACAGTTCCTAAGGACAAGAAGGCTTCTCTGGCCTTTGGCGCAAACACGTGTTAAGCAAGCTTTGTCCAGGCAGGAGTCATAGTTGTTAGCTATGAGTAAAATGTTAATGAATCAACAATATATATTAAACAAATTGTCTTTAGTCAGAAACTGCATAAAACGCAGTTACTTGTTCTCCAAAAATGTTGTGACCAGAGGTTCCATCTAGGAGTAATAAGTCAATATTCACCAACTCACTATTCTTGGTGACTTTGTTGAACATAATTAGTGTTACTAGAAAGAATGGACTGTGCTTTATTTTTATAACAGTTTTAGATTTACAGGAAAATTGAGCAGACAGTTCAAAGAGTTTCTTTATATCCCCTGCACAGTTTCCCCAATTATAGACACCTTAAATTAGTCTAGTATATTTAGTACAGTTCATAAATCGAGATCAATACATTATAATTATTAACCAAAGTTGATAATTTATTCAGATTTCCTTAGCTTTTACTTAATGTCATTTTCCTAAATATTAGGATACTACATCATATTTAGTTGTCATATCTTCTCAAGCTCTTCATGGCTGTACCACTTTCTCAGACTTTCCTTGTTTTTCATAGTTTCATGGCGTGCTGGTCAACTGCATTTTAGGCTGCCCTCCTATACCGATTTGTCTGAGGATTTTCTTAGATTTAAACTGTGGTTGGAGTTTTGGGAAGAAAGATCACAAAGGTAAAGTGCTACTTTTATTTTATTATAATGGGTACATACCATCGACATGATTTATGACTATTTCTATTGATTGCCCTTGGTCACTTGGTCAAAGTAGTGTTTTTCAGGTTGTTCCACTGTAAGTTCACTCCTTCCCCCGCTCCTTTCCCTACTGTGCTGTTTGGAAGGATGTCACTATGTGGTGTCTCTACTTAAGGAGCAGGAGCAGTGCTCCACCTCCTTGCGGGGCAGGGTAGCTACATGATTTCTTTGGAATTCTTCTGCATAGGAGACTTATCTCTTCTCTCCCATTTATTGACATATTCACTCCCTTATTTACATCGGTATGGACTCAGGGATATTTATTTTATACTTTGGGTTATAATCCAATACTACTTTATGTATTTTGTTGTTCAAAGGCACCTTTGTGTGATAGCCCCTTCTGTATTTAGAATAAATAAAATAAATTATAGTTAAATTCATTCCCAGAAGTTGATTAAGTTAAAGAGTATTTGAAACCCTTGATGTACCTTAATCAGCTTCTTAAGCATGTATGCTACTAATTCGACTTGGGCTTGGCATCAAAACAGAGAAGCTGTAAGTGTAAATAAAGACTAAAATGTGTTATATTGGGAAAGGGAAGAAAGTGTTCAAATGGGAAGGGGAACAAGGGAGGGGGAGGGGGAAAGGAAGGGAGGGACAAGGGAAATAAGGAATAGAAGGAAAAAATGGAAACAAAGCTTTTGTAAATAAGCAGGGAGGAGGAAGTGAAGGGAGAGGAGGGGAACGGGAAAAAAGAAGCAGCAAGATATTCCATGTACAGGTACAAATTCCCCATGATGAATGTTATCACTGTGTGTACCTAAAATGTACCATTTTAAAAAAAAAGCAACAGAAGCCCCCTAGTTCTCCCCTCTCCTCAGTCCCATAAGGTTGCCTTGGGGGAGGGGCCTCAAGTCAGGGCCTCAAAGCATTTTAATGGCAATATCTGATATTCATTGAAGGATTCCTAGAAGCTATCCACTCTTGTAGCAGTTCTAGCTATGTTAAATAATTTAATCCTCAAAACACCAAGAGGTAAGTCTGGTGGTCTCCATTTTACTGGTGGAATCACTGAGGCACAGAGAAATTACATAATTTGCTCAAGATCACTTGACTTGTATTTGATAAAGATAGGATTTAAATGCAGGCAGCCTAATGCCAGCAGCCATTCTCTTTGTGCTACCATGGTGGCTACGTAATATGAAAAAATTTTAATAAAACAGTATGCTCATTGTTAATTATTATTATTCTTTCCTATTATCAGAATTATAAAGGATGCTCCATTATCATATTTTGCATGTCTTTTTTTAAAATTTCCATCATACAGAAACTTGTTTTATTTAACTTAATTTTATTTTTCATTGTTTTGGTAGTGCTGGGGATTGAACCCAGGGCTTGACACATGCTAAGAAACTTGTTTAAATGGGTCAGAGAATACTACGAATAAAGGTCACTTTCTTTATTGACAAGCTTTCCAAAAGAGAAATTTTCATTTCTGTCGATAAAACCTGTAGCACAGATAGAGGCAATGGGTCAGTGTTTTAGCAAATACAGAAGTGCAAGGTTGCAGAGCTGAGCTCAGCAACTAAAATCAGGGCTTTGCTTGTTTTGTAAGAACCAACCTTCCCTCACTGCTCTAAGGATTCTTACAAATGGGCTTGAAAAAGATATGTGACTCTAAGAAGTATTTTCTTATTTATGAAAAAGTCAGTAGCTTATCTTTCTGCATATAACATCTAGGGACTGTACTTTCTGTACAAGTAAGGGGTTCTGGTTGGTATGGCCTTCAACAGCTGGAAAAAGCAAGAGATACGATTTAAAAAATAGCCTTTGAAAATGTTATGATCCCCTCCTCCATCCCTGCTCTCTAACTCCATTAGTTACAGCAGCACTAGAATTTCAGTACATTAACCCACTAGTCATTTGTGTCTCACTAATGTCAAGTTCAAAGCCGGGATTCCTGCTTAACTGATAGTCTTCCACTGCCTCCCTCGGAGGCTCGGACTCCTTCCATGTTGTTCAGGGCTGTCAGTGTTAGGGGGTAGGGAAAGCAACCAGGCAGAAGGCATGGTAACAACTAGTCTTCTAACGGCCATCCTCGGGGGTCTGGGAAATGGATTCCCTGGTTGGGCAGCTGCTTTTCAGCCCCAGTTGTAATCGCAGTGGCAAAGGTGAATCCTAGTGGCCCAGAGCTAGTCATCTGGATCATGAAAACTTGATGGAATGAGCTTCAATTTCTCAGGATACTAATGGGAGGGGGAGAGGTGGTGGACACTCTATGGAAATGTGGGACACTGACCCTGCGCTCTCTGCTGATGTGCATCACATATCTGCAGGCTGTCCCTAGTACGAATGCAGGAAGAGAGCTCTTTTCCCACCCACCAGGCCCAGAGATCTCAAGGACAGTTCTACATGATTTGACTGTGAAATGAGGACAAATTAAGAAAAGAAAAATTAATGTGGCATGTAGAACAAATGAATAGGTGAAGTAGGAGGGTGGGATAGTTTATCCACAGGTACTGACTTAGTTAAGAAACAGAAAGCCTGCCTGATGTTTTAGAAAGAACCAAACGAACCAAAATACCAGATGCTCTCTAGCTATGTGGCCTTGCACCTGACACTTGACCACGCTGAGGCTTAGTTTACGCAAAATTGCTGAGCTGGCCCAATTATTTCAAAAGTATCTTTTGTGATCCTATGACCTATGAACCAGAGAATGGTAATGAACACTTCTAGAGACCTCAGAAAACCCTCCTGTTATATATCTTGATTCGGTAGTTAAACACATGTGTTTACTTGGTAAAAATTCATTGAACCATACACTTAGGATTTGTACAGTTATCTTTATATATGTTATTTTGCAATTTAGAAAGTTTACAAAGAAAACAAAGCCTGTCACCTTATTCACCCCTCTTTAAACATAGAGACTAGCATAATTTTTAAGTTCTAATTCAGTCCATGATACATGCACAGGGTTTGGACATCTCTGGCTGAGTGTGTCCCTAAGACCTTCTTTGCTTGCACTCAGTGTGCTTGGGATGGGAGAAAATATACTCCAGCTTTTCTAGAACCTCTGATTCCCGGATAAATCAAGCCAATGGAAGGAGAGGGCTAAGCCAAATATGATATAACCTTTAAGCTCACTGACTTGTTTTTGGTGGCTCTTGGCAGGATCCCCAGCTGGGCATCTCATACCTCTTAACCAGTGGCCATACCTGCAGGCACTTTTGGATGGCCCCTGCCTTCACATAGTTCCTAGAGGTTTTGCTACTGCTACTATGTGACTTTATCTGTAGGCCACACCAGATGGACAGAGATGGACTTGTGCCCAAAGGATAGTGGATCTGTAAGTGATCAGAAGCTAAAAGGCAGTCTGGAGTAAAAGTTGCACAGACATACAGGTGCTCAAGATTGACTGGAACAACTGAACCATCCTGGGGAACTTGGGTGTGTTATAAATATAGAGTCAGGCAGGTAAGTGAGAGCAGAAAAAGAAGATGCCTGAGAGAAAAGGCTGGTATCAAAGGCCTTGAGGAGGAGGAGCCAGGAATGGCCATGACCGTGACCATGATTAAGTTTTCAGTTGGCGAACATCAAGAGAGAAGCAGATTAGAAGGAGAGGCATTTGGTTGCAGGAGCAGGTTCAGAATACCCAAAGAGGAGGGCGCTGAATAATAAATATGGTGGAGCCCAGAGATGGTGACAATTAAGCCATACGCTGCCAATGAAGAGGCCCCATAACTCCAGTCTACTGCCCACCAGGCCACCTAGCTGCCATTCCTGCTTTTCCTTTTAGGTGTAAGCACAGAGTCAAGATTGCTGACACATTTGTTTAACCTCTGAGTATCTCCATTTGTAAAATGGGATAAATAATAATGCCCACTGGTTAGCATTTTGAGGAAATTAAATAAGTCCATACACGTAAAATACAACAGTGCCTCCCACATCCTAAGTGCTCAATAAACAATAAACATTGTATTGATGGTGAAGATGGTGATTATTTTCACATGTCCTCTCTTTTGTTTTATTTTTAATTGGCACATAATTGTACACATTTCTGGCATGCTGTGTGATGTTTTGATACATGTATACACATTGTGTAATGATCCATTTAGAGCAATTAGCATATGCATCACTTCTTACATTTGTCATTTCTTTGTGGTGAGAACATTCAAAATCCTCTCGTCTAGCTATTTTGAAATATATAATATATTATTGTAAACTATCTGGCCATAAAAAGATTGAAATCCTGTCATTAATGACAAAATGGATGAACCTGGAGGACCTTATATTAAATGAAATAAACCAGGCACAGAATGATAAGTATCACGTGTGTTCTTAAACGCACAAGACCCAAGGCAACCAGAATGACTGTGTGTTATTTTCAAAAAAAGAAAACAAAATTTTAACTGGCAGTTTCAATTCCAAAGCATTTAAATCAATATTAATTCCATCCTGACCTTATCTCCACTCACAGCTTCCAAACATAGTCAAGCTTCCTGTCCTTTAAAGGGCTGTCCGCTAAAATGACTGTTTAGTTTCTTGGGTCTTAGTGACTTCAGCATCATACGGAGGCACCCTATTGATGCTTTAGGGCACTGGGGAACTTGTAGTGAGCTAGAAACATAGGAACTTTGCAGAAGGACTGATCTGACTATGGAGAGGGAGACACATCAGAGATATGGATGTGAATTTAGACTGCAAAAATAACTTTGAAGACATACAGGAAAGTGGAAAATGTGTGCTCGATTGAGGCAGTATTCAAATATATGTCCTTCTCAACTGAAGCACTGTCATCTCGAAGCCCATCAAAATGCTGATTTTCCAGGACCACTGGGAGAAGATAATGGGACTTTTCCAGAAGCCAGCCTGGACATAAAGATTCAAGTGTACATAGCTGATTTGAAAACTGGTCTGAGCAAACACCAAAGGGAAGCAAGAACGTGAAACGCCAATAAATGATGCCAATTAATGATGTGATGTCAAGCCAATTATCACAATAGGCAGCTAGCCTTCATTTCCAAGCATTTCCAGCGTGCCACATGGGAAAATAATGCAGACCAAAGGGGCCATGAAAGGCAAGGAAATGCGCTTTCTGGCAAGTGGAAGTCGGGTTGGAAAGCACCAAAGTGACAGGGATGTGGGGATATAGGCAGAACACTGATAGAGCCTGATAGCACAGCTCAGGCCTCCTTTGAAGTTGTAGATGGGTCTATCCTTCTAGGGATCAGACGTTGTCTTCACAAGCAGCGATTCTTTATTTTTCAAATCATTTGGGTTGAGACAAATGTGATGGTTCTCCCAAAATGGTAATTGCATTTTCCTGGAAACCAACGCAGGTTTGTTTATACACCACTTGCGTGTTGCGGCACAAAGCACATGCAGATCTTGAGCATCTTGAAAAGCAGCACAAGGGCCCGGCACAAGTCTGTTCACAGACCTTCCCAGAGGATACCAAATGGTATGATATTTCCTCCTCTCAACTGCATGTCACCAACAAAGGAACCCTACATGCTGCAAGTGGTGCTTTTCAGAACTCTCACAGCAGGCTGCAGACAGGAGATTTATGCCAGTAGAAGGTCTGGCATTCTTTCTGCAATGTGTCAGTGGCACGACGGATGAATCCTCAGGATGGGGAAGGTTGCTATTTTAATTTACATGCTATTGCTACCCGTTTTGGCCAGCTTACCCAGAATGCCCCAGATACCTATTTCAATGGGAAGTGTTCCATATTTGTAAGACAGACCATCTTGTGGAAATTGGTGTTTTGTCACTCTCCCGAACGGTGTCAAGTTAGGAAAATGGCTTGTGTGTCTTGTTTGTGTTACAGAATCCTAGCATTTTTTTCTCCCTGTCTTTCTTATCAGCGCTTTTCTCAAGGGAGCTGAGAAAAGCCAAAAGAATCCTTTTCACCACTTTTTCGGAACTGTTCAACATGAAAAATATAGCCTTCCATTACATCTTAATTATTACTTGCAAAAATTCAAGTAGTTTTCTGCCATGATTTTTATATATTATTAAATTGCTTGGTAGGAATTTGAAAGATACCAATAATCTCTTTTGTTTTGGGGAATTTCTTCTTTTAATTCTCTCTAGGAATACTGATATATTAAACAGAAGTGGTCCTTTGTCCTAGACCCAATACGATGGTGTGATTTCCTTTAGATATTTACTTTTAGAAGCCATATAATTTCTTTTATCTTCTAACTATTATTTTGAAACACATTTCTATGCATTGTTGTCACATTTTTTAATTTCTTTTTAAAATTCTGTTTGACTTTTTTTAGTACATGTTTGCAGTACGTAATGGTTACATTCACTGTAGGGGATTGGTATACGTGCATAACAGATTCCAATTACCTTCTTTTTCCACTCTCCCTCCACTCTCTCTTAATTTTTCGGGCATCAGATTCATTCATTTATCTTGTAAGACATCATAAAGTAAATTATCATATATACAGATTGCAAACCAGACTAATATATGCCAAAGAACATATACAACATGCAAGACAATTGTACTAAGTAAAGGTACACTTTTAGATATATTGTCCACACTGGATTACAATCCCTTTTTTTTCTTTCTCTTTTTTCTTATTATCTGTCTTTATTTTGTATTTTATATACATGTTGAGTTTTTCATATAAGATAATCATGCAATATTGAAGCTTGTGCGTTTGAGTTACTTCAGTTAACATTATGGTCTTCAGGTGCACCCGTTTTCCTACAAATGACTGAACTTTATTTATGGCAGAGTAACACTCCATTGTGTATAAACACCACATCTTTTTATCCATTCATCTGCTTATGGACATATAGGCTGTTTCCAAGATTTAGCTATTACGAATTGCACTGCTATAAACATGAGTATGCATACATCACTGTGGTATGATGTCTTTAAATTCTTTGGGAAGCTACCTAGAAGGGGACTAGCTAGGTCAAATGGAATTTGTACTTTTAGTCTTTTGAAAAATCTCAACACCAGTTTCCATAGTGGATGTATCAGTGTGCAGTCCCACCAAACTGTACATTGGAGAAGGGTTCCTTTCTCCCCACAGCCTCGCCAGCATTTGTTATTGGCTGATTTCTTGATGGTAGCCATTTTTCTGGAGTGAGATGGAATCTCAGTGTTGTTTTAATTTGCATTTCCAAATGCCAGTGATGTGGAACATTTTTTCATGTATTTATTTGCTGTTTGTATTTCTTCTTCTGAGAAGTGTCCATTTATTTCAGATGCCCATTTTTAAATTGAGGGGGGTCTAATATTTTGAGTTCTTTATATATTCTAGATGTTAGTATTTTGTAGAAGGATTAGCTGGCAAAAATGTTTTCCCATTCTGTGGGTTGTCTCTTCACTCTGTTAGTGGTTTCCTTTGCTGTGCAGAAGCTTTTTAATTTTATGTGATCCTATTTGTCTATTGTTGATATTATTTCTTGTGCAACCGAGTTTTGTTCAGAAAGTCTTTGCCTATACTTATGTCTCCAAGAGTTTTACCTGTTTTTTTCTTCCAGCAGATTAAGTGTTTCCGTTCTAATGTTTAGATCTTTGATTCATTTTGATTTTAGTTTAGGGCATGGTGAGGGATATGGGTCTAGGTTTAACCTTTGGGATGTGAACTTAGCACCATTTGTTGTGGAGGCTATCTTTCCTCCAGCAAAGGAATTTGGCACCTTTGTCAAAAATAGCATAGCTGAATATGCCTGGAGTTGTTTCTGTATCTTCTATGTTATGGTTTGTGTCTAGATGTCCCCCCAAAGCCTCATGTGGTAAGAGATAGCTGGATCTAGAGTGTGTGGTTACTAAATTAATCTATTGATCAGTTTGGCATGGTTCTGCTGGGATCAAGGATGTGAAACTAAAATTAAGGGTGGGAGTGCTACCCACCCTAAGGACAGGTAGCCTAGATAAAAGATACAGGAAGAAGCTAATTAGCTGGTTGTTTGCATTGCTTATTTGCATACATTCCTTGCATTTCCTCACTTTACTTTGCTGCTGGTCGGCTGCTGGTCGACCCTGCCTCTGCCATGCCGCCCTACCTCGGACCCAGCAGACTATAGACTGAAACCTCTGCAGACTGTGAGCTAATAAACCTTTCTTCCCCTAACTTTGGGTGTCGAGTATTCTGTCCCGACAACGAGAGAAAAGTAACTAAAACATTCTATTTCGTTCCATTGATCTACAAGTCTGTTTTTTCCCAATACCATGCTGTTTTTATCACTGTAGCTTTGTAGTATAACTTGAAATCCAGAATTGTGATTTTCCCTGTCTTGCCCTTGTTGCCCAGAATTGCTTTTGCTATTATAGGTCTCCTCTGGGTCCATATGAATTTTAGGATTGCTTTCTCCAGTTCTATAAGGAATGTTATACTGAAATTTTGTTAAATCTATACAACCGTTTTGGAAGTATGACCATTTTAACTATATTTCTTCTGCCTACCCAGGAACAGGGAATGTCTTTGCATTCTCTGATATCCTCTTCAATCTCCTTTTTCAAGGTACTATAGTTTTCACTGTAGAGGACTTCACTTCCTTGATTAGGTTAATTCCTAAATATTTCATTTTTCTTGATGCTATTGTGAAAGGTATTGTTTCCCTATCAGTGAGTTTGTTATTGGTGTACAGGAACACTACTGATTTTTGAATGTTGACTTTGTATACTGTAACACTGCTGAATCTGGATATTAGTTCTAGGAGTGTTTTGGTAGAGTTTTTGTGGTATTCTATGTAGAGAATCATGTCATCAGCAAATAATGATAATTTAATACCTTCCTTCCCTATTCATATCACTTTTATTTCTTTCTCTCATCTTATTGCTCTAGCTAATGTTTCAAGAACTATATTTAACCGAAGTGGTGATAGTGGACATCCTTGTCTTGTTCCTAATTTCAGAGGGAAAGCTTTCAGCTTCTCTCTATTAATATGATGTTGGATGTTGGTTTGTCATAGATAGCTGTTATCAGGTTAAGATAAAGACCTTACATTCCTATTTTCTTCAGTGTTTTTTCATGAATGGCTGTTGGATTTTGTCAAATGTTTTTTTCTGCATCTATTGGGATGATCATATGATTTTTTGTCCTTGCTTCTGTTTAAGTAGTGCATTACACTTACTGATTTGCATATATCGAATTATCCCTGCATCCCTGGAATGAATCTTACTTTGTCATTATGTATGATCTTTTTGATGGTTTGCTGCATTCTGTTTGCCAGTATGTTACTGAGGATTTTTGCATCTGTGTTCATTAAAGAGATTGGGTTATAGTTCTCTTTTTGGTTGGGTCTTCTTCTGGTTTTGGAATCAGGGTAATGCTTATTTCCCAAATGACTTTGGGAGTACAGCTTTCCTTTCAACTTCATTAAAGAGTTTGAGGGATACTGGTGTTCGATCATCTCTAAAGTTCTTATAGAATTTGGCAGTGAATCCATTGGGACCTAGGATTTTCTTAGTCAGTAGTTTTTTATTACTTCTTAATTTCACTAACTGTTGTTGGCTGAATCGGGATTTTTATATCTGCTTGGTTCAGCTTCGGTAATTTATATGTATCTAGGAATTTATCCATTATGTATCTAGGAACTTATCCATTTCCTCTGAATTTTTCATTTATTAGAGTATAGTTTCTCAAAGTAGTTACTGATAATCTTCTGGATTTCAGCAGAATACATTGTGATTTCAACTTTTTCATCTCTAATTGCATGGATTTGGGTCTTTTCTTTCCTTAGCTTTGGGTTTAGATTGTTCTTGTTTTTCTAGGATCTTGAGGTGCATAATTATTTTGTTTATTTGAGCTCATTCTGTTTTTCAGATTCAAGAATTCACTGCTATGAACTTCTCTCTTAGGATTGCTTTCATTGTGTCCCATAGGTTCCAGTATGTCATACTGGCACTATTGTTTGACTGGAGAAATGGTCTAAATTCTTCTTTAGTTTCATCTTAGGTTCCATGTGTTAGCATAGTTTCTGTGGCTTCTTTTCCCATTGATTTCTAGTTTCATTGCACTATTATCTGATAATATGCATGAGACAGTTTTGATTCTTTTGCATTTACTTAATCCATGGTTTATTGGCTAGTATGTGGTCTATTTTGGAGAAAGTCTCATGTGCTGGTGAGAAGAATGTGTATTCTGTTGTTGGATGAAACACCCTGTAGATAGCTATTAAGTCTGTTGATTCAGAGGTTTGGTTCAACTCTGATATTTCTCTGTTGATTTTTTGTCTAGTTGATCTGTCCAGTCGTGACTATTATATTGGTGCTTATCTGATTTTTCATGTCCATTAGTGTTCATTTTATGAAGTTGTGCGTGCCAGTATTTGGTGCTTATATGTTTATAATTGTTAACTCTTCCTATTGAATTGTTCTCTTAACTAATATGTAGTGACCTTCTTTGTCTCTTCTGATGAGTCTTAGTTTGAAATCTACTTTGTATGAAATTAGGATAGCAACTTCTGTTTTTATGTGGGTTCCTGTTGTGTGGAATATTGTTTTCCATATTTTGATTTTTTTTTGAATTTGATGTGTTTCTTGTATGCTGCATATTCTTGAGTTTTCTTCTTGATCCATTCTGACAATCTGTGTCTTTTGATTGGAAAATTGAGACCATTCACATTGAGAGTTATTGACTTCTAATGGTAGAAAAGAATTCAGCAGTAGTTTTTCAGAGTTAACTATCAAAAGGTGAACAAAGTTTTATAGTTATACTATTAAAGATTTGGGTTTGGGAGTGGGGAATGCAAAAGAAAAACTTTGAAACCTTTAACTCTCAAGTATGAGAAGAAAGAGAGAGAAGTGACACAAAGGATCTTACTGAGGAGAAGAAGGATGTCTATAGAATTAGGTAAAGATAGGACAAAAGTTGTCAAGAAATAGAAGATAAAAGAAAAAGAGTGAGAAAAACAAAAATTATACAGAGAGTAAAATTATGAGAGAAATAATTAAGGGTAGAAAATTTAAAAGGGAGAAGAGAAAAAGTAGAGAAACAAAAGACAAAAAGAGGTTAGAAGCAAAGCCGAAGGACAAAGGAAGATTACCCAAGCCTCAGGAAACTGGTGAATAAGACAGGAGGGGAGGAAAGAAGAAGAAGAAAGAAGAAAGAAGAAGCAGGAGAAGGAGGAGGAGAAGGAGGAGGAAGAGGAGGAGGAGGAGGAGGAGGAGGAGGAGGAGAAGAAGAAAACTAAAAACAATGTTGACACTCACCAAAAATAAAAAAGTATAAAAAGATAAAACCCAACAAAATGAACAAGATTTTTTTAAAAAGCAAAGAAAAAAATTTGTTATTTCAAGCCTGTGGTTATCTTCTGGTCTACAGTGGTCTACAGTTTTGTGGTAGTGTCCAATTCAAGGTGTGACTCTGCTCTTGCTGGTGCACAAAGGAGGCAGTTAGAGCCCAGATCCAGTCTGGAGACTCACCAGAAAGCCAGCAGTAGGATTAGGGTGGGGTCCCAGTTCTGGGACTTCCAAATCCACAGAAGTTCAGGCTGAACCTGGCCTCTGGTTGTGGGGTTGGGGGCTGAGTAATTTATCTTATAGCACTCGGAATGTCTCTTGCTGGTCTGACCACAGCTCCCTGACCATAGACATCTCCCATGGTTGTCCCTCACCTAGTCACTGTGGGAGTTAAACTCTGGGAACCCTGAGATGAAGCCAGTCCTCAGCTACCCTGAGTCCCAGTTCTAGTTGAGCCCTCCCTAGAATCATGTCCAACCAAGCACTCTCTCCAGGGAATATGACAGATGCTTGGATTGGAGTCACTCACCAGGTGTTGTAGCATACAGCATCCACTTCTCCATTCTACTAGTGCATTTCTCCCTGAAGTCCTTTGGAGTCACTTGCTTTCACTGTGTCTCTGTAGATTCGATCTTCTTTTCTCACTAGCCATGAGCCAGGAGCCAGGGAGAAAGTGCAGACTGCCCCTTCCTTTTTCTGTGTTGTGGTCTGTCTTTTCACTTTCTCTGTAGGCTCTAATTTTCCTGTCAGATTCTTCCTGGGTCCTAGGGAATCCATCTCCCTCCTTTTCTTCCTGAAGTTGTTATTTTCCAGTGTCTGGATTCTGAATCTTAGAGAGGCTGATTTGTTGCTGCTTACTGCACTGCCATTTTCCCAGAAGCACATTTTTCAATTTCATTTTTATACAATGAATATTTTTATGGAACACTCAAATTGCCATATATAATATACATGCATATTTAAAATGATAAAAAGGAGCATTCAGAGTTCCAACAACAGTCTCATATAATTGTGGTGATGTAATATAATATAATGCAATAAAAATGCAATTTATCCCAAGGACATATTTGGCAGAATGCAAAGGTCACTGTTTTCTGCCCCTAATTTTCAGGCTACTGTCTGACATTTACATTGTATATCATTAAGAGCACACACATGTGTAGCATATCTTTCAGGGACCAATTTCATATAAATTATGAGTCTCTATGATTTGTTTGGATGATGGGGTGAGTATTCATTCTATATTAGGAAAGCCACACAGATCACTCCTTATCACAAAAGTTCTGGAAGTAAATCAGAAAAATAAAGACTGGAGAGTCTTTCTAAGACATTCCAAAAAGAATCAACTGTAGACTTTCAGCAATAAGACAGAGTGAGCTCATGGGTAATATTCCTCCTATTACCAACACATAGACATGCTGAAAAAATACATCTCCCAGAATTTAAATGCATATATGAATGTAAAAGAGATGTTATGTTTGAATGAGTGCCTCCCAAATGTCTAAGTCTAAAGTTGTGGTCCCCAGGGTGATGATATTAGAAAAGGTGGTGGAACCTTTAGGAGTGGGGCCTACTGGGAAGTCCCGAGGTCATTGAGAGTGTGCCCTTGAAGGGAACTGTGAGACCCTGATCTCTCAGATTCCTGCTTACGATGTGGGCACTTGTTTTGACATGCTCTTGTCATGATGTGCTGTCTTCAATAAAGGATCAAACCAATGGGACCACCCAGTCATGGACTTGAATTGCCAGAACCATAGGCCCAAATAGACCTCTCCTTACTTTCTAAGTATCCTGTGTTGGGCATTTCGTCATATTGATACAAGGCTGATTAATACAAGAGGATGAAAGGGAAATCTCCAAGTGCTAGCCCAGAAGAAAAAAAAGTTAGAGCAGTAAGGCCAAACATATGCCACAGATAACCGTGAAGACTTCACACACCATAAACAGGCACTGCAGGGTGTGGGCTGGAGTTCTATACCAAAGTAGTATAGGAAGTGAGGCTTCAGACCTTGATGATATGGGGGAACTGGCATTTTAGACAGTTGTTCGATCTAGGTTCTGAAAGGGGGATTAGAAAAGTTGCCAGGAAGCAACTCTGGCCCAGGGACGTTATAAGACTTGTGTCTGGGCCCATGAGTTGAAACAAGTCACCTGCAGGAATTAAACTTCAGGACTGCACCCTACTCCATGTAGAATTCAAATTGAAACAAGTGCAAAACCACTCTAGACAGGTCTATCTTCACAACTAGTGACTCACAGGATTCCCTCAAGGAAAAATTGAGATAATTACAAATGCATGGAAAAATGTATCCATTGTGAAGGACAGTTAGAAAACTCACCAAAGAAGAGAATTAGCATCCCAATCTGGATATAATAATCTTAAAGAGACTATAAAATAAGTGTATTTTAAGTAATGGAAGACATAAGAGAGGGAAGAGAAATCAAAACAAAAGCCCCAAACAATATGAAAAAAATGTCAGAAAATCTGAGCGTGATGGTGCATGTCTGTAATCCCAGTGCTCTGGGATGATGAGGCAGAAGGATCGCAAGTTCAAACCCAGCCTGGGCAACTTAGAAATTTACCAAAACCCTATCTCAAAATTTAAAAAATGGACTAAGGGTATAACTCAGTGTGAAGGCCTGGGTTCAAAACTCAGTACTGAAAAAAACACCACAAAAACAGAAAGACCTGGGGAAATGGAGTTTCTAGCAATGAAAACAAGTCATTGAAATTATTTGGTTGACAGGTTAAAAAGCAACTTAGACAAAGGTGGAGAGAAAATTAATGAACTAGGTGATATATGTAAGGAAATTACTCAAAATGTAGCAGAGATGGGGGAGGGAAGGTCTATGAAAATGATTTGGAAGAGCTTTTAACATACACAAAATCAAAGTTGCAAATTAAAAATTAAAAAGAAAGTGCAGAGAAGCAATATGTCAAGAGATAATGGCTAAAAAGCTCCCAAGACCAAAAAATGGCATGTGTTTTAGGTAAATAAAGTATGTCATGTCCCAAGCAAGGTAAATTAAAACAAATCCACACCTAGATAAATGTGGTGAAATTACAGAACATCCAAGAAAAAGTGAAAAATCTCAAAAGGAATCAAAAAGAGAAAAATCAGATGATCTACAAAGGAATGATGCCGGTTATAATTCAGTCACACAGTGACATCTAATTGTAAAAGAAAGTGGGAAATGTAGTCTAGCTACATGTCCAAGAAGTTGAGAATGTGGCTTAGAGGGACAAGATACTGTCTCTACCAGAGTATAATTATTACCTTCTGAGTGTTGAGCTCAGAATTACAGAAGAAGGGAGGAAGAAGGATTCTCTTTGGAGATGCAGACTTTCTAACAAGTCTCAAACCATTCTACTCAAAACACTGAAATGTCCTTCTCTGAAATAATTTTAGATTTGCTGTTGTAAATGGTGTTAAAGGAATTCTCCTATCAAGATTGAATATAACATGTTCCAGAAATGAATATTGTGAAATTCGCAGAGAAAGGTATTATGGAGGTGTTTCTTCAAGTGAGTTTGTGGAAGTAACATTGCTAGGTCAAAAAACAAATGCAATATTCAAGCCTGAATGTCTGATTTATTTCACTTAACATTATGGTTTCAAGGTGCATCCATTTTCCTACAAATGACTCAAATTTATCCTTCCATATGGTAGAGTAGTACTCCACTGCGTGTAAATACCACATTTTCTTTATCCATTCATCTGTTGGTGGACATATACACTGCTTTCAAGATTTAGCTATTGTGAATTGTGCTGCTATAAATATGGATATGCATGTATCACTGTAATATGATGTCTTTAACTCTTTTGGAAAGATTCCTAGAAGGGTAATAGCTGAATCAAATAGAATTTCTAGTTTTCATTTTTGAGGAATCACATGGCTTCTCTTATATGAGAAATCCAAAATATTATGAAGACAAAAATAAAAGACAGATAATAGGAGGGAGGGAGATGGAGCTTTCTCAAATGGGAAGGGGATCAAGAGATGGAGGGAGGGGAGAAAAGAGGATGAAAAAAGGAATTAAGTTGTGTTGTGTACTTGTACCAACCCCCCACAAGGAATGTAAACATTTTGTACTGTAAGCATGTACTAATAAAAATTTTCCTCTAAATAAATACAGTACAATTAACATACAATAAAAAACAAATACAAAGGTAAGTTGATACATATCACCAAAGAAATTATGCCATTTTTCACGTTCACCAGCAATGTCAGAGTGCCTATTTTCCCACAGACTTGCTAGCACAGTGTTTTGTTAAACTTTCAGATTTTTGCCCAAAGAGTGGGTTCAAATGCAGTTTCTGTATAGACTTAACTTGTCATAAGTGAAGCTGAGCATATGTCCTTAGATTTAAGAGTCGTTGTAGTTCTCTTTCTGTGGACTGGTTGTATCTTTTGTACATTTTTCTATTGTGTTTTTGGTCTTTTTCTTCTTAATCTTTAAGAGTTCTTTATACACACGAGGGAGATCAGCCCAGAAAGGGGCTATTTTAAACTGAAAATGAAATTTTAAAGGGGAGAGGAAGGGGATGAAAAAAGAATTAAGATGTGTTACCAGCTCCCCACAATGAATGTAATCATTGTGTACTGCAAACATGTACTAATAAAAATAAATATTGAAATTACAAAATTGGGAGTCATAAAGACGTGATTAACTGAAAAGCTGAAATTTCTCTGCTGACAAGCAGAAGGAAACCTGACAATGGTTAGGTCAAATACAGATAAATAGGATGATTTTTTGTTTTTGTTTTTCTTTTCCACATGGAAGTATAGCGTGAACAGAGGTGTGATACACTACATTTGGCTGAAACTCCAGCCAAATTTCCAATCTGATGGGCTTTTGTCCTGGTCTTCCTGAAAGTGAGACCTGCTGCAGCTATGCAGCAAATATGCCAACCTGCTCTTTCCCTAAGAACAAGGTAATGATGTGATCTCAAAAAGAAAAATAAAGAGGTAGAAATATTCCCAGTTTTTAAATACATTAACTGGAAGCATGATTAGAGAATAGCTATTTAAATATCCCAAAGCCAGGTGTCTTATAACTAACAGTAACATTCTCTTGGCCCTAATTTGAATTTTGAGGGTATGTTTATAGTAGAAAATAGAAAAATGTGGAACTCAAGCTATTGTCTCTAGATAAATATCTTACAGCAATGATAACTTGGGAATGTTCTGAATTCAGAGCATTTGAACATTCTCAGTAGTGTTATTTTTCAGTCTGCACAGGCGTTCTCTTTCATGAGGAATAAAAGGGCCACAAGAAATTAAATCAACCACTCTCAGTGAAGGCACTTTGATTCTTCCCTTGAATCTTTGCTGGGGCTGAGATGTTCTCCAAGAAGAGAGGCCTCTGGTGAGACGCAGCCTAGAGAAATTGTTTCAAGTTCCATTCTCAAGCTCAGAGAAGAGATGGCAACACCAATGGAAGCATCCATATGAAAGCACCTGCAGATACTCATCAGGATACTCGAGGGAACCCTGTCTGTGAGTAAGAGAGGAAAAAGCTAAGAAGAGAAATAGCAGGTTCAATGGCACAGTGGACAAAACATGATTGGACTGGATTCAGAAAACAGGAAGGCAAGTGAAGATGGCAAGTATAGACAACTCACTCTAGGAGTTCAGGTGTAAAAGGGAATGGAAAACCAGGGCAGTGACTAGCATTGAATGAAGAATTGAGGGAGGTATGAGGGTGTTTTAAGTGATAAAGATATGTATCAGCCAGCTTTCCCATCACTAGAACAAAATACCCGACACTGCCAATTTAAGGAGGGGAGATTTTGTTTGGGTCATAGTTTCAGAGGTTTTAGTCCAGGATCAGCTGGCTCCAAGGCAGAAATCATGGCACAGGGCATGGTGGAGCAAAGTTGTTCATGTGATGGCCGCAGGAAGCAGAGCACAGGTGAGGAGCTCCAGTGAGAGATGTAGCCTCCAAGGTATGCCCTCAGTGACCCACTTACTCTAGCTGGGCCCCACCTCCTAACAGCACGTTCAGCTGTGACCATCTGGATTCAGATCCTCTTATGAGAATAGCTCCCTCATGATCCTATCACCTCTCCCGGAATCTCTTCCTCCAGTCAAGTTGACAATTAAGATTAATAGGATGTCACTGTGAGATGGTCTGCATTCTCCAGCACGTCTAGGGAAATCAGTGATGTAGAAGAGAGAATTTGCGGGGGCAGACAAATGAATGGGACTGACATCATGTTCCTGCACCCTGTGCAGACACTCGGAGCTTCCTGCTCAGAAGAGCTTCATACTGCATTTAATGATATGCTGTCACCATCTTGAGATTCTTCGTAACTTTAGTTTTCTAAGTGAAGTCTGATGAAATAGGAACAGATGCCAGGGTCTTGGGGCCTCAGCTCACACAAGGTTCTACCTCCCCCGACCTTTGTGGGGCAGGATCTTAGCCACTTGCTCCCTCTGCCTCTGGTGTCTTGCATCTCTCCGGACTCCCATGCCTTATTGTCCTCCACTCCCAGTAGACTCGGCCAGGATGTGGTGGTAGCCATCTTGCCTCAGGTTGGCAGTGCCACAGCTTAGCGGAGGCTGTGTCTTGGTGGGAGCAAGCCTCTCCTATCCCCAGTCTAAGTACCTAGCATTCCTTGGAACAGAGGCTTAAAGATTTGGAAGGTTATCCATTTGTCATGGGGAGCCTAGTTGAACTCCCTCAGAGCTGTGGACCTCAGCCTCACCCCATCTCAGTGCAGAGGGTCAAAATGGCAGTTGGGGAGATGTGTTGGTAGCCATCAGCCTTCAGATACAGTATATGTGATAAAATTTTAAAATTTATTTGAGTAGTTTAAACTCTTCCTTTTTCTTTATGGAAGGGGAGAGAGAAAGATTGAAGAAAAGAAAAAAGCTTTACATCTCAGTAACTTTTCTCCTGCTTTTAGAACAAGGAGCCCCACATTTTCATTTTGCACTGGGGTGGGCCCCACAAACTGTGTAGCTAGCTCTACATAATTAAAACTTCAAATGAACTGAATACCTCCTACGTGTCAGGCGCTGCGCTGAATGTTTTCACATAAATGATCTCATGTGACTCTTGGAAATTCTCCCCTTAAAGGCACTATTCTTTTAGCTGAGGGAGCATATACAAGTGTTTGCAGTAGAACCAGAGAATAGATAAGATGGCCTGTGTGCCTTGTGTGCCTTCTCTTCTGTCTAGTGCAGTGATGGTGAACCTTTTAGAGACAAGTGCCCAAATTCCAACCCAAAACCCACTTACTTATCAGAAAGTACCAACACTGCAATTAAACCCGAATACTGAGGTTTTAGTTTAGGAAAAGCAACTCATATATTAACATCTTTTGTCTTAAAAAAAAAAAAGCAAATAACACACATGCCATAAGTTTGCTACCACTGGTCTAGTGGGATGCTGGATGTTGAACGAACAGCTCTTGGTAAAAATTAAAGCCTGATTTGTAGCATTTGCCAATTTCCATGGAGCAAATCCTCATGATGGCTGAGTCCAAGATACAGACCCGATGAGAAGTGTGAAAGAGGGATACCCAGCAGCATAGAATTGTGGAGTATAGTGGTACTTTGGTTCATGAACTTAATTCATTCCATGATTCTGTGGAAGATGCCTGCATTCATGTTCATGTGGGGAAGATGGCCATGGTCATGTTCGTCACCCAATGTGGAGTTCACGAATGGAAGCAAAATTTTGCTGAACACTTCTGTTAGCAAACCAAATTGTTTACGAAAAGAAGCATTCCTGAACCAAGGTATTACTGTATTTCCACTATACTGATACAACAAGCAGTTTAAAATGTCAGAAGCATAGATAATATAGATATAATAAATTATGGCCTTTGAATATTTAGTACCTTTCTTAATACTATAATTTATATGATTTTCTGCTTATTTAATTTTTAATAGTGCTCATGTTTAACAACCAGCTCATACAATTCCTATAGCAATGGGCTCGCACAGGCAAAATGGAAGATAGTATAATATAAGTGGTGCAAGCTGATAGAAGAGTGCATGAGCTGATACAACCTTCTATAAACCAGCTGTAGCACACTGTTGCTTCTGAGGAGTGGAGCTGGGGATGGGCTGAAGTGTGTTTTCTGGTGCTCCTGGGGGATGGGTGCCTAAGGATGTAGGATGTAGGGACCATGGCTTCACAGCTTTAGCCTGTCCTACTTATTCCCACTGCATCTGCCTTCCTTTCTAGGTGGGCTGAAGACTGTGTTTAGATCTTTCTTGCTCCTTTCTCCAGCTTTCCGTCAGCTCCTCCACCCTAAACCCACAGGGAAACAATTGTGCTCTGCATATAGCTTGAGGGGCTTCAGAAGCCCTGCTTCTCTGTAGCCACTAGAGCCTAATCCTAACATTGAGGGAGGCTTCCTTTCTCTTGGATTGGTCTTCTTTCTTGTCACCCACACCAAAGAGCAATGAGTCAGAAGCCCAGATTGAGAAGAACTTCAGGAAGCTGCTGGTTCCCTGCTCACTTTACTGATCTGGAAATAGAGTCCTTGGAGACTGTCAGGGCTTGCCTCCAGGACACTGGATTCCTGTGGACCTCGAGGACATTCTGCAAACTACACAACTTCTCCTCCCCCGGCCAATACAGTTTTCCCGGGTCTATTCTGTGCCAGGTCCTGGAGACTCACCAGTGACACACCTTCCGCAGAGCCTGTGGAGAGGGCAAAAAACAAGAGTTCACTTTGCACATGCTACATAGGAGGCTGGATTCAAACAGACCTAAATCTGAATCTCAGTTCTGCTACTTGGCAGCTGCATGGAAAGTCACTTCAGTTCTCTGAGCCTAAGGGTTTTTTTTATTATTATTATATGGAGATAGTGCTTTTCTTAAAGTATTGTTGTAAGAATTTAATGGGGACGATGTTAATTTCTGGCCCAGGGTAAATAAGAATTTAGTGTATGATGAGAAAAGAGAGGTACCCATGGGAACATTTGGTTAGTGCTATAGTTTTCCCGGTATCCTGGACCACTCTGAACCATGCAGGACGGAGCCTTTAGAACCCACCTCTCCCGCTCTTGCCAGGGAGCAGCCACTCTTCCTGGCTGCCCAGAATGGGCAAGCCTCATTCTGCCTGAGCCTGAGCCCCATCGTTTTTTCTGGCACTTGTCATGTTTCTGAAGGCACTGCCCATCCTACTCCACCACACAGTGCCTGGGGCAGGGGGCTCTACCACATGTTTCCTTAATGACAGGTAGCCTAGATGAGCACAGTATGTCCTTTATTTTTAACTCCTCTTCATAGAGTTTAGATCAGTGCTCAGCACCTAGCAAGTGTTCCATAAATATTTGTTCACTTCCAACTTAAATCTCAACTGCCAGAACCTGGGTCATGTTCCTGCTGGCTAGCTGCAAGGGATTCTGGGAGAATACGTTCTGGCTTTTACCTGAAGGAGGGATATGCTTCTGACCTAGAAAGGGTATTCAAAAGTTCCCCAATGGCAAAGCTTACAATTTTTTTTTCATATTTATGAAGAGATCTGAGTATAGACTTTTTCTAGAGCTCACTTAATCTTTTACAGCTGAATCCACAACATACAAACTGACAGCTTTTTCCTTTTAGCCCCAGAAACTTGCCTTAATCAAGTCTATCAGTGATTCAGGCTTTTTATGGTCTTTGTTCATCAATTCAGGTCACATCTAATGATATTACAGAATTCTAATGACAACTGCAAGCATAAGCAGATTTGAGGGTAAACTCGGTTCACTCTTTGCTAAATATATACCTCAACCAGAGGAAACAGAAGTATTCTGCATCTTAGAAAATGGGCCTTTAGCCCTGGAAGCTGTGGGCCCTGGGCATCGGTTCAGTAAGTCCCTGACTTACGAACAAGTTCTGTTCCAAGAGAATGTTCGTTAATCGGTTTCATTCCTAATCTGACAAAGTGAGTCTCATACAGTACACCTGTGAATCTTATACAGTACAGTGGTGAAAGTTTGCAACTTGAATGTTTGCAAATCGGGGACTTACTATATTGCTTCCACTGGAGAACAGGGTTAATCAGGTGAATCAAGTAAGTGGAGGTGAGTTAAGAAAACTTCTGCATGCTTTACTTACTACTGTTAAGAAGATAAGGACTTTTCACTTAGTGTCTATTAGATTAACCTTTTCACATTGGACACTCCTCACCTCTACATTCAGGGAAAAGCTGGCTCTCTCCTCTTTCAGAACACTCTGCTGACACATCCAACCTGTTGTGGTGATGGCAAACCTTTTACAGCGTTCAATGATGCAAACATTGAAAGCTGCGGCACGTGTGCCATAGGTCACCACCACTGCCCTAGTACCTCCTGGCAGAATGATTTGCGTGTCTAGTCCAATTCTGAAATAATGTGACTGAAAGCAGGGATTGCATTTAGAGTGGAAAAATTTATATAAAAATATAAGAGACTTTAGCCAAGAGACTTCAGAAAGTGAGTGAAAGGGCACTATTAAAAATTAGGGTGGGACCACAAGCGTAAAACTTGAGACATCTGTCTTGGCAAAGCAGGATGTCTGATAGGTCTGATACCCAGCATGCTCGTGGGCAGACTTGCAGGGTTTGCTGACAGGGTAAATTTTGCTTGTTACATCATGTGGAGAAATGCGGTCATTTTAGCATTGAGGTAAACCATTTTGGATGTAGTGCAGTACCATTCCAGAAGGACGGACTGCCTGGGCTAGATATACAAGCATACTACAATCCTATTCGGTAAGATTCTGTCGCATATCTGGAAAACCAACATCTGCTTCTGGTTCCAAACCAATGAGTTCTGGTATGTATTTAGACTGTGCCAGCCTGGAGAATTAGAGGGTGATGGATACCACTTTGTTTATGCTTTAAAATGTCGTACCCTGAAGTTGCATTGTGCATTGTAAAAATCCAAGATTGATGAGGTGTACCTGGACCAATGGTTTGAGTCTTCCCAGCCTAAATGCTGGATTACATGAGCAAGTGAACTTTCAGATGATTTCACTTTCAATCATCTGCAGCCATCTGAGAGATCCTGGGCCAAAACCTGCCCAACCAAGCCGATCCTGAGTTCCCGACCCACAGAAAGTGTGAGAGATAATAAATGATTGTTATTGTTTGAAGCCACTAAGTTTATGGGTGATTTGCTATGCATTAATGAGTAACTAGAACAGGTGCCTAGGTGCTAGCTTAACAGTGTTCAACAATCAATGGGTTTTATGAGTTGGAACTTTTAAAGAACCGATCAATACTGAAGACAATAACTTTGAGGAGAATCTGCCTATACAGGGTGGGCAAAAGGGCTGGGGTTAAACCAGGGGCCAGTGCATCCATTTTAAAGGTCAAGCCATCAGCACACGCAGCACTAGTCAGAGAGTAGTCAGAGAGTTAGGCATTGGTTTCCCAAGTTCTACTTTCTCACAGCTCTCTTCCCTCTGATTAGCCATTGATTTTCAGAGATTTCGCTGCTTTCTCTTCATTTCTCAGGCCTCTAGATCCTGGGTCCCAGGGTTTAGACCCAGGCTACTTCTCTCCTATACTGCCTCCTCATGACTAGACATGCTCCATGTGCTGCATGTGCTGATGGCTCCTCGCTTTGATTCTCTAGCTCTGTCTAGCCTCTCAGCTTCAGACTCATGGATCTCATTGCCTGCTGGATGTTTCTACTTGGATGTCTACTGGAAATCATAAACTTGACACATCCAAATCCAGACTCCCAAGTTTCTCCCCAGACATGCCTCTCCTGCAATCTTTATCATCTAGGGAAATAGTAAATCCATCAGCCAGACAGCTGAGGAAAAACTTCAGAGTCATGTGTGATCCCTTCTTTTATTTCATATGTTTGATCCATTAGCAAATGCTTTTGGTTCAATCTTCAAAGCACACCCAGAAATCACCCACTTCTTACCATGTCCACTGCTCCAGCAGAGTCCCATCTGGCAGATGACAGTGATGAAGAGAGATGAGTGGTACAGCCAGAAGATAACAATTCTAAAAGCAGGATTTTTTTAAATAAATTACACTATTTTAATTTTTATTATTACATGTTTGCAATACATAACGATTATGTTCATCATGGGGAGTTGGTACATATACATAACACACCTTAGTTTCTTTTTTCACCCCCTTCCCATCCCTCCTTCAATCTTTTGATCCCCTTCCCATTTGGGAAAGCTCTATCTCCCTGCTTCCTATTATCTATCTTTCATTTTGCTCTTTATTTATATTTTGGGTTTCTCATATAAGAGAAACCATGTGATATTTAAGCTTGTGTGTCTGATTTATTTCACATTACATTATGGTCTCAAGGTACATCCATTTTCCTACAAATAATTCAAGTTATCTTTCTTTATGGCAGAGTAGTAATCTATTGTTTATAAATAGATTTTCTTTATCCATTCATCTGTTGATGGACATATAGGCCTCTTCCAAGATTTAGCTATCATGAGTTGTGTTGCTATAAACATGGAGTCACATGCCACTAAGAAATAATGCAGAGATGTCTCATTTACCTCTTATTTACTTCCCCCAAAAGTAGTATCATGCAAAACCATGCTACAACATCACAACAAAGATATTGGCACTGATACAATCACAACACAAATACTTCAGTCACCTAAGGATCCTTCCTATTGGCCTTTTATAACCACATCCACCTCTTTTACCCCCTACCCAGTCCCTAAGCACTGGCACTGCCACTAATACAACTCTAAATTCTAAAATTTTGTCATTTCAAAAATGTTATGTAAGTGGTATCATTCAACTTCTAACCTTTGGGGATTGACTTTTATTTCAGACAGTATAATTCCCTGGAGATTCATCAATTATTTGTGTCACTCAATATTTCTTTCCTGTTTATTGTTGAGTGCCATTTGATATCCCCATCAGCAGTATATGAGTGATCCAGTCTGTCTGCATCCTGACCGGAATTTGCCAGCATTTGGTGTTCACTCTTTTTTGTTTTCTTGTAGCCATTCTGATAGGTATAGTGGTATCTCATTGTGGTTTGAATTGGCATTTTCTTAAGGGTTCATGATGTTGACCGTCTTTTTATGTATTTACTTTGCTACCTCGAAATGTCCGTTCATGTCTTTTGTCCATTTTGTAATTTTTTTTTTTACTCTTGAGTTTTGAGAGTTCTTTCTATATTCTAGGTACTAGCCTTTTGTTGGATATGTGGTTTGCAAGTATTTTCTCCTAGCCTGCGGCTCACCTTAGCCTCCTTTCCCAGAGTTACCACAGAGAAAGATCTTCTAATTTAGATAAAGTCCAATTGCTGGGCACGCCTGTAATCCCAGCATTTGGGAAGCTGAGGCAGGAGGATTGATGCGAGGTCGAGGCCAGCCTGGGCTACATAATGAGTTCAAGGCCACCCTGAACTATATAGAGATCCTGTCTCAAAAAAAATAAAAATAAAAAAAGAAAGAAAGAGATCAATTGATCAGTTTTTCCTTTTATGTATCAGACCATGCTATTGGTGTCAAGCCTAAGAAATTCTTGCCTCATTCTAGATCCCAAAGACCCTCTGCTATGTTGTTTTTCCAAATGTGTTATAGCTTTACATTTTCAATATCAGTTTTTAATCCATTTTGAGTTAATTTATGTATAAGGTGTGAGATTTAGGTCAAAGTTCTTTTTTCTTTTATTATGGAAGTCCAGTTTCTCCAACACCACTTGTTGAAAGGCTGTCTTTTTTCTTTTGTGTTTGCACCTGTTGAAAATCAGTTGAGCATATTTATGTATAGGTCTCTGTGAGTTCTATACTCTCTTCCGTGGAGCTATGCATCTATCTCTCCAACAAACCACAGCTTCCTGACTATAGTACCTATCTAGCAAACATTAATATTAGATAAAATTATTCCTCTCAATTTATTTTTCTCTTGCCAAATATCTTAGTCAACCTAGTTCTTTTGCATCTCCCTACAAATCATGGAATAATTTTGTCCATGCCTACAAAAAATTTTTGCTGGGATTTTGATAGGAATTGCATTACACCCATATATCAATTTTGTGAGAATTGACATCTTTTCTATATTAAGTCTTTCAATCCCTGGGCGTGGTTCATCTCTCCATTTATTTACATCTTTTTTCTTGCTTTATCAGTATCATATTTTTCAGTATACAAGTCTCATACACATTTTGTTAGATTTATAGAATACTTTTTAAAGTTTTAGTGATTTTTAAATGGTGTTGCATTTTTATGTTCATTGCTAGTACATAGAAATGAGACTGGCTTCTTTTTATTTTGCCTCTTGCTGAACTTATTCATTCATTCAAAGAATATTTTGTAGATTTCCTGGAGATTTTCTATATATACAATATTGTTACCAGCAAACTGGGACAGTTTCACTTCTTTCCTTCTGCTTTGTGTGCCTTTTATTTCTTTTTCTTTTCTCATTACACTGGCTGGAACTTCTGGTACTATGTTGAATAAGAACGATGCGAACAAATATCTTGCCTTCACCATAATTTTAGGGAAGAAAATCAATCTTTTATCAATAAGTATAATGTTAGCTGTAGCTTTTTGGCAGATAATCTTTATCAAGTTGAGGAAGTTCTCCCTCTATTCCTAGTTTTGGGATTTTTCTTTTTATCATAAATGGATGTTGAGCTGTCTAATACTTTTTCTGGCTCAATGGATATCATCCTGTGATTTTTCTTCTTTAGCCTGTTATTAAGGTGTATTACATTGATCGGTTTTGAATTTGAACCAGACTCGTGTCTTTAGATTAAGCCCCATTTGATCATGGTGTATGATTCTTTTTACATAATGGTGAATTTAATTCCTAAAATATTGTTAAGAATTTTTAAATCTATGCTTATGTGAGAAATAATTTCTTTTTTAGCACTGTCTTCGTCTAGATTGGTATCAGGATAATCCTAGTTTAATAAAATGAACTAAAAGTGTTCCATCCTCTTCTATTTTCTTTAAGAGATTATGTGGAATTAGTGTTGATTCTTTAAATATTTGGTAGAATTCTCCAGCGAAACCATCAGGGCTTGGAAATTTATTTTAGAGGAGTTTTAAAATTAAAACTTCAGTTTCTTTAGTAGTCATAGGACTATTTAAATGATCTGTTTCTTGTTGGGTGACTCATAGTAGTTTGCATTTTTTGAGGACTTACTACATTTCATCTAAGTTATCAAATGTCTGTGTGTCACGCTTTCAAACTATTTCCTTATTATCCTTTTGGTGTCTGCAGGTATGTTGTGATGTTTAATTCCTGATGTTGGCAATTTGTATCTATTCTTTTTTTATTGGTCAGTCTTGCTGGAAGTTTGTCAATTTTATTGATTTTTTTTTTCACAAAACAAGCTTTTTTGTTTCATTGATCTTTGCTATTGTTTTGTTGTTGTTGTTGTTGTTGCCCATTTCATTGATTTTTTTTGGCTCTTATTATTTCTGTCCTGCTTGTTTTGGGTGTATTTTTGCTCTTCTAAAATTTTCAGGTGGGTGCTTATATTACTGATGGGAGACTTTTCTTCTTTTCCACTGTAGACATTTGGTGCTAAAAATTTTCCTCCCTGTCACATATTTCAGTCAGTCTATTTTCGTTTTTATCCAGTTCAGTGTTTCGCTTTTATTTTCCTTAGAACTCCTCTTTGACACATTTTATTTAGAAGTGTGGTATCTAACGTCCAACTGTTTGGAGATTTTTCTATTATATTATAGTTATTGACTTCTACTTTGGAGCCATTGGGGTTGGAGAATATATTGTGTATTATTTTAGTTCTTTTAAATGAGTCAAGGTTTGTTTTATGGCCAGGATTTTGTCTATCTTGATGTATGATCAGCAGGCACTTGAAAAGAATAGGTATGCAGTATTAGGTCTTGTTGGTTGGTGGAGTTGTTGGATGATTATTCTGTATTCCTGCTCAATTTTCTGTTTAGAAGATAGTCTATCAATTATTAACAGAAGGATACTATAGTTTCTAAGTATTATTGTGCATTTATCTATGTCTTTTTTATATATATATATGTATATATACACATAAAATTTGCTTACCAGATTTTTCAGCTCTGTCATGCAATGCGCACACATTTACGATTGCTATGTCTGCCTGTGGGTTGACCCTTTTATAATTATGGAAAATAATGTCTGGTACTTTTCTTCACTTTATTTAATATTAATATAGCCACTTCTGCTTTTTAAAACTAATGTTTGCATGATGTATCTTTTCTCGTCTTTTTACTTTCAACATATCTGTATCATTATATTTGAAGTTAATTTCTTATAGACATCATACATTTGTGTCATACTTTTTAATACATGCAGCCAATTTCTGCCTATCAATTAATGTATTTTAGACCAGTCACACTTAAGGCAATGATTGATATATAAAGGTTTAAGTCTTCTATTTTCTAATTTAATTTTCTGTGTGCTCTCTAACATATCTGTGTTTTCCTGCCTTCTTGTAGGTTAGTTGAACGATTTTGAAATTCAATTTTGGTTTATTTGTAGTGTTTCTGAGTGTATCTCACTGTATAGCTCTTTTGGTGTTTGCTGTAGGTATTATGGTATAGATATATAATTTATTAGAATTTACTAGACATTTTACCCATTTAAGTTAGTAGAAAAACTTTATCTCCTTTGTCTCTTTTCCCTCCTCTGTTTACAATACAATTATCTTAACTGTTTTCTCTGAATACATTTACAAACAGAACACACAGTATTAATTTTTGCCTCAAGAGGCAAACATAATTTAGAAGATTAAAGGGAAAGAAAATGTATTTACCCATTTTTTACTCTTTTGGGAGGTTCTTCTAGATATTCTAAAATTCCTTCTTGTATCATTTCCTTTGTTTAAAGAACTTCCTTTGACCTTTCCTTTTGGATAGGTCTGCTGGAGACAGACTCTCTTACGTGCCTTCAACAGAGATTGTTTTGATTTCTTCTTCATTCCTCATGGATATGTTTACTAGATGTAGAATTTGAGGTCGACAGTTCTTTTCCTTCAACAGTTGAAAAATGTTGTGCTGCTCTCTTCTGGCCTCTATGGTTTCTGATGAGAAATCCACTGTCATCTGAGTTGTTTTTCCTCTATCACTAATGTGTTAATTCACTTCCACTGTTTTGACTTTAGTTTTCAAAGGTTTGACTATTGTATGCCTCGGTGTGGATTTCTTTATCTTGTTTGAGGTTTGCTCAATTTCTGGAGTCTGTACATTAGCATATTAACCAAATTTGGAAAGTTTTCAGTGTATTTCTTTGAGCACTTTTCAGCCACACCTACTTTCTTCTCTCTTTCCAAGACTTTCATGACTCAGACTTTCATGACTTAGATCTTTTGTTATAGTTCTAATCATTTTTTCCATTTATTTTTCTCTGTTGCTCACATTGGGTAATTTTTATTGTTTTTTTTTCTTCAAGTTCACTGGTTATGTTCTCTGTCCTCTCAATTCTGTTATTAAACCCATCCTCCGAGCTTATTCTAGTTATTGTATTTTCAGCTCTGTTTCTTCTTTACGTCTTCTGTTTCTTTGCAGAAACTACTTCATTTGTTTCAATTATTTTTGTAAATGTTTACTGAGACATTTTTATGATCGTTGCTTTTAAATTTTTGCCATATACTCCTAATATCAATGCCATCCTAGTGTTGACATCTATTAAGTTTCTTTTTCACTCAAGTCGATCCTTTCCTGTATGATGAGTGATTTTTAAACTGAAACCTGGATGCTTATGCCATGATACTCCAGATCTTATTTAAACCTTCGGCTTTAGCTGGCTTCCTCTGACGCAGCTCTGGAGGGTAAGCAGGAGTTTCATCTGTCCCTGTCAGGTAAGCATAGAACCCAGCTTCCCCAGTAAAGCTCTATTGTCATCTGAGGGGAGTTCCAACTCCACCCAGTGGCCTCATTACCACTTGGCAGTGGTGAAAGTCCTGACTCTCCACTTCACCTCCTCTGATACCACCCCAGCGGATGCAGAGTGGGGGTGTCTCATTACCATCAGGTGAGAGTGTGGGGATCCAGGATTCCCACAGAGGGGTATGCTAGTTACCACCCAGCAGGGATGAAAGTCTTGACTCCCTACGCAGCCTCCTCTGCCCTCAACCTGCTGAGAGGGGGACATTGCTGCAGCTATGCCCAGTAGAAGTCTGGATGCCTCACTTGGCCTTTTCTGGTGTTCCTGATGGGTGAAGCCACAGTTTTCTCTGTGGTGTTTGATTGGAGTAGAGTGATTATATTTTTAAAGGTTCTGTCTCATTCGACACTTTGCTAGTACTTTGGGTGGAGAAAGCAGACTTTTGTTTGGCCTTTTTGGTTTGTCTGTTTTGTTATTGTTCCCAAACACCCCAGGAGCCCCTTCAGGGCCAAGTCTGGGATGTATGAGGCAAAATGAAAACCCAAGAAATTTATTACCATTCTGTTCCTCAGGTCCTGAGGTCCTTAGCTGGTCTGCCTTCTTCTCTCCACCTCGCATAGTGTTCTTACATTTGTTGTATGTGTCTAGTGTTTTTAGTTGTACTTGACAGGGAGACTGGGAAAAGTATGTGTACTGTATCTCCTTCAAAGTGGAAAGGTCTTCACATAAATGTGGAAGAACAAAAGTTGGCGGAGGGGAAATGGGTGGATGATGATTATAATCTCTATGAAGCCCAGTAGAATACATGCCACCTGCCTACCAGCACTTTATGAGATAGAGTTTCCAGGGGGATCCAGATCTGAATGAAAACTAGGCAATAGAAGAGTGGAAATGCACAGGGCTGCTTGCTATGGAAGAGAACAAGAGCGGGAGCACCAGGGAACACTGTGCAAAGGACCAAGAAGGACAGAAAGAGCAAGGGAGGTGAAAAGCAGAGCCGAGCAATCTTTGGCTAAGAGCGAAAGATAACATGAGGGGCTCACATTAGGCGACACAGGTGTGCAGTCAGAGATATATTTGAGCATCGCATCAGGGATGAATCACAGTATACTCTTGGCTTCCCAGTGACTGAGAAATTACTCTGCTATAATAGGGTGCAGAAGCAGGAATGGCATCTGCAGCATTTGAGTTCTGTTTCCTGGGGGAGGGGCACCCAGGCCTCAAAAAATCTCAAACGAAAGGCTGAATTTCCCAAATGTTCTGGGAGAGTAGTGAACCACTTCTTCACTCAATCTCCCCCCCCCCTTGTTTTATCATTCTAATAAGGTTTTCAGGAAAACCAGTATAATTCTTTTTCTTTTAGGCACTGTGGGGTATACGTTTTTGGAATATTTGAATGCCGAGGTTGTCACCTTAAAACAAATTGGTGGCGCTATAATAATAGTAACAGTCATAAATTAATTGAGTGCTTATTAGATGCCATGTACTGTTCTAAGGGCTGGACACCCTTTAAATCATTTAATCCTTTCAATGACCCTATAAGGTAGATACCGATTATTGTATTAGCTCCATTTTATGCCTGAGAAAACTGGGGATGTGGCAAAGGAATTAGAAACATGTTCATAACTTCCACTGAATTAAAAACTGGCAATAGCCATCTTTTCCATTACCACATTCATTATAAGAGTATCATAAAGAATGATGTTTTCCAATTCATTCCCAAATAATTACTACAATCCAGCTCTTGTGTTTATTTCAGTTGCTGAGGTAAAAAAGAAGGGGTGCTAATCTCGTTCCTTTCATCCCTCACAATTCACCTGATCCATTGTCCTTTTTTGTCCTGCCTTTAAAATTGGGGCAGTCATACCAGGCCACCACCCCTTTAGTCATAAAGAATAAAGGCAATAAAATATTGCAAAACATTAAAAAAATTGAACTCTTACTAAATTATTATTCAAACCATAGGGAGCTGAGTGGTGGCCAAAGAAGAAGGAGAAAAGCAGGAAATGGCGAAAAACCATGGAGGAAAGGAGCAGCTCCTTGAGACACAACTGAAGACAAAAGCTCAGGGAGATCTGGAAATGCCAGAGGTTTGTTTGGAACTCGATCTGCCCCCTGGTTGACTCTAGGCTCCTGTGGGCAGGGTTTACCTTAGTGTCTCACAGATGGCTACATCAGTGTCAAGTAATGACATGGGTCATCAAAAGGAGTTTCTTTGGATTGTTTCCCAAGGCTTCATCCTGTCTCTCATGGACACTTCCAAAGGTTCCGAATAGGCAGTTTGTAGGCTCACCTACACTGATTCTGTTTCATGCAAGAAATATGCTCGAGCGGCTCTCTTGGAGCAGAGCCCACACAGTCCATGGTCAATGTTGTGGGGTGTGTGTGTGTGTGTGTGTGTGTACACCCTTCCAGCAGAATTCTTTTGCCTGATGAAGAATCAGTGTCCACAGATTGCATTTGTCTTTGTTTTGAAATGATTTTTGCAGATTGTGTTTATCTTCACAAAAGGAAAAAGGAAAATTCAACGTGATCTTATTATAAACCATTTTTAAACATTGAAAATTCCCCCTTAATGATGCACTTCCAGGGTGGGGCAAATTTGGATCCTTTTTGAGTCAAAACTATAAACAGAGAATTCCTCACTCCTGAGTTGAAGGCCGTCATGGATCAACTTAGTGCCTGAAAATCTGCAGATTCTCCTATCAAATTGGTGCAGACTCTGAGTAGACTTGAGCATTTCCGTGCTGTCACATTTTAGGAAAACTTGCATAACAGCAGTCCAAAGCACAGACTGCATTTGTTTGCCTCTGTCTTCTTTCCCAAGAGGAATGCTGGCCCACGCTTTTCACAAAATATAACCCCTCGAGGTGTACTTCTTTCTTCACCTCTGTTTGGAAAGAACAGCATATAAATAGATTTTTCAACAACTTAAATAAATTCACCATCTCTTACATGTCTTGTCTGTGTCCATCTCTTCCTCTGCCCTGTACAACACTGTGGAATACACTGCAGGCAGATTAAATAGTCCTGAAATGAAGTTTCCATATGTCATGTCACCACTCAAACACGTCCAGCGGCTCCGTTTGCTGACAGGATAAATTCCCAAATCCTTTACGTTCTTATCACTCACTCTTGTATTATACAACCCCTTCACTTCAGAATCCTCCGAAACGCATCTTCCTCTTTCTCCTACTTAGCAACTTTGTCATCCCAACCCTTGACAGCCCTCTCCCTTCCACATAACTAAAATCCTTCCGAGCTGTGGTTCTCAAAATGTGGTCCCAGGACCAGCAGCTTTGGCGTGCTCTGGCAACTGGTTAGAAATGCAAATGCTTGGGCCACAACCCAGGCCTGCTGACTCAGAAACTCTGGGGGTGGAGCCCAGTGATCTGTTTCCAGTTCTGTTCTGAGAATCCTCTTGATCTTGGATTTCACCTCTTTCCAGATGCTTCCCTGACCACCACAACCTTATCTAAGCTCTTCAAATACTTCCACGTTTGCCTCCCTCGTGTGGCAATGGCCGTACGCAGCCTTGATTGAAGTTAGCTACCTTTTAGGAAGCCAAGGATAATTTCTATCCCTTCTTTCTTTTCTTTCTTTTTCTTTCTTCCCCTCTTTTTTCATTCTCTTCCTTTTTCTCTTCTCTCCCCTCTCTTTCTTTCCCTCCTTTCTCAGTCCCTCCCCTTTCCCTCCTTTCCTCCTTCCCTTCCTTTCCCTTCTCCCCTCCCTCCCTTCCTTCCTTCTTTTGTTCCTTCCTTCCTTCCTCCCTTCTTTCCTTCCTTCCTTCCTTCCTTCCTTCCTTCCTCCACCACTGACCCTGGCATAGACACTCAGTCAGCAGTTATTGGTTGGCAATGGTTAGGTGGTGAGCAGAGTTCACATGTTTTGGCAGTATCTTTCCAGCTTTGAAGTCTGCAAGAAAGACATAGCCTTCCAAAACTGTCCTTTAGTTCCCGTGGCAGAAACAGAATACCCAAGCCCAAGTCTCACAGCCCTCACTCTTCTAACAGTTCTTGAGGGTCAGTATTCTGGAGAAACACTATAAATGATTAATCCAGACCACTGTCACATTAATTACCACCAACTAAAGCAGGTCCCAGAAAAATCTTGATTTAGCAAAACTTGTTGGCCCAGTCAGGCTACATAAAGACAAAGGGTTCCTGCGCGGTGAATCACAAAGGTCAATCTGATTGAACAGTAAGTTCTTGTGCCTCTCCATCTACTCCCGCACGCTCGCCCGGGCAGCAAATCTTTTCAGCATGGGCAGCATCGTTGCCAAACATCGTGAGAGGGAGCTCCTCCTCTCTCAGAGTGCACTGGCAAAATGAAGCCTACAAACTGGACTCCCAGCACCCTCCCCCATTCCAGGCCCATCTCCTTTTATTATTTCCTCCCTTCCCTGCCCACCACGAACCCCATATTTTGCTGTTTGCATTTATAAGACAACCTGTTCTTAAATGCTCCAGCCCCCAGAGAGATGTTAAGAAGAAATTAGATAGCTAGAAGTTCTGTGACAGCAGAGGGATATGGTCTTCATATGACACCTCTGTGGAAAAGAGGTTTATGGGTTTATTTCCTAAATACTCTGACCTGGGGTGTTTCCACAGGACTTGTTAGTAGAACTCCGAAATTATTCTGATCTTCTAACCCCCTTAGAAGAGTGCATACTAAAACTTTTTTGATCCAGGCTCCTACCTCAATACAAATATTTTGAAAAAAACTACTAATACAGATAGATCTATTTCTAAGTTATATTTGTGTTCTACTGCTCTAATGTATTATGTGTACAATGAAGCACATACACTAAAACACATTTTGAAAGGTGAGAAAAATAAATAATACTTTGAAGAGATTTCCAATTGTGCTGTCTTCCTATTATCATTTTCTAATAGTTGAAGGAACAATCCACAGTCACAGGAAGGGTCGGGGCCCTAGCAGACACTGGTTGAGCCCAACCTCTATCCCCTTGACCCACCCTAGTAGTCATCAACAGGGGTTACTGTCCAAGCAACTCTACTTCCATCCTTCCTGGGTGAAAGCATTCTCTGTGGGGTTTTTTTTTTTTCTTTGCAAACTTTTCTCTTATTTCCTCTTTTACCCGATCTGCATCACAGCCCTACAAGCATGCAGGGCACCATGATCAGTATGCACTGGAGAAGCCTCACATGCTGGGGACCAAACACCCAGGAAGGACTCCCAACCAGTAAGCTATGGGATGGGAGTCAGTGGATAAGCATCTCAATTCCCTTCAACCTCAGGGGTTGATTTGGTTCCGCAGAGATTTTCAGAGGTCCTCAGCTGGACAAAGACCTGGATGTGCAAAGTGGTCGCCCACTCATCAACATATCGTTTATTGGTTTTCTTGCCTTTGTATGTCGCTTCCCAAACCATACTTCCTGGAATCACCTCCCAAAAAAGATAGTTGCATATAAGTCTTTGTTTTGGGAAACTTCAAACCAAGATCAGTTTTTGTTTTTTTTGTGGTACTGGAGATTGAACACAAGGCATTCACACTGGGCTGCAACCAGACCTTTTTGATTTTTCATTCTGAGGTAGATTCTTGCTAAGTCATAAGTTGTCCAGGCTGGGCTTGAATTTGGGATCCTCCTGCCTCAGCCTCCCAGAGTGATAGGATTATAGGTATTCACCTCACCCGGCTAAAATACTTGTTCATTACGTATTTTAAACTCTGATTATTTTCTATTTTTTAATAATCTAAGTGGAATGGCATTATTTTATGCAACATGACTGATGCTGAGCTACCACTAGGGCAGGAGAACTGTCGGTACCGTCAATTTTCCTGGTTTGGTGCGCTTGTATTATGGTCAATATCTTGACCTGGGGGTATATTTTGCAGGAATATTTTAAGTTACATACCTATTTTTAGAGATTTATTAGTTACAACTGGATAGCAAGGCCAGATAAGCTGACAGTCTTTACAATATGCTGAATGGAGTGATCACCTGAGGACTATCAACCCCAAAACCCACAAGGGACACCAGACCCTCATATACACGGGGGAGGGCGCTGGTGGCAACTTACCTATTAAATAGTACTAAAACAATCTGTCTATCTATCTATTCATTCTAGGATTTGCTCCCTGCACCCCAGTGTCTTATCTCACTCACCCCCATGGTTTGCTAAACCACTTTGCTGGAGAACTAAGGCCCTGTCTAGGCATCCAAAGCCAGAGAGAGGGCTGAGGCCAAGAAAGAACGTGTGAGCTCACAGGGTTGATTTGGTTCCGCACAGACTTTCAGAGGCGCAGGGGTTGTGACTGGCTGCACAGTACTTCTATGAATTGAGGCCCATGAATTCTTGAGTGCTTTAGTTCTGTGTCTGAAGGAAAAAAGAGGACTTAGATACATGGAGAGGGGAGGTAGAGAAAGCTAGAAAAATTAGAAAAAAGGATAAGAGAGAAGAGGGCAAGATTCTTACTTATTGTTCGTTTGTTTGGGGGTTTTTTGTTTTATTTTGTTTTGTTTTGTTTTGCAGTGTGGCAAAGTTTATTCAAGAAAGCAAAAATGAAGAACGGGAGAGAAACTGGCTGTGCAGAGCAAGCTTGGGCCGAGTAGGTAGAAAAACAGGGTGAGAGCAAAGATAAAAGTACACACTGAATCTTGGAAACACAGTGTGGGCTATCATAGAAAGTTACGATAGCTCATTCGTTTGTTTGTTCATTTCATGACATGGTTTTGATCCTCAATGGAGAGAGGTAATGAGTCCAATACGGAAGGAGCCATTTTATGATTCAGTCTGGTGGGACTGAACACAGTATTTTTGCTTTGGGGCTCAGGCAGCAAAGAATATCTCCGAGTGCAGAAGAGAGATATTCTCTGGATGGCTGCCTAAAACGGGGTGTCTCTCAGCTATTGCATCATGGCCTATTTAGAGAGTATGGCGAGAGAATGAATGTGGTGGGGAAACTGGAATTCGCAGCAGCAGCAGCAGCAGCAGCACTGCACTGGGGCCTTCATGCCTCTTCTGAGTGGATGACGTTGACAAGGGGAAGCCACTGCTAGAGCGAAGGAAATTTTGATCATAGTGCATGTGTGGGGCCTGCGGCTGCCATCCTGGTTAATGAGCTCCCTGTGAAATCCTGCCAGGGACATCCAGGAATACTCGTTTTCAAGAAGGAGAACTTTTCCAGAAAGCTAGCGATTCTGAAGCAAGTGGAATTATGAGCCAGGAAGTTTGGATTAATTTGACTTCACTTATATCCCTAAGGAGACATTTGGGTAACAGTAATAATTTGGATCCTTTTAGTAACAAATAAGCAAGTGATTATTGAATATTAAATAATTTCTCCATTTTGCTTCAGGACTGCAAAGCTGGCCACACTACAGATCAAATAAAAATGGCTTTCTGGCCTGTTGGCTTGACATTAGGGCAATACTTGGTGTACGGGAATATTCTGCAGCATCACTTGATCTTATGATGTAAAATAACAAATGAGGAGGGAAACTGACATTCATAGTGCTTCTTCGAGGCAAATTTGCAAGGACAGACTGCTTCCTGATCCCCCGAGTTGCAGAATTACAGATGTTAGAGCCTGCCCTATAAATGTGTGCATCACTCCTCAGGGCGAATCATTTGTACATCGCTTGAATGATAGTTTGTGGACTTGACCCTTAGATTCTTCCGAGTTGAGTAATAATTTATATTAACAGACTAATCCTTGCACCTATAATTTATAAATCTGATCATTCCCACCCAAATCCTTGCCATCTCACCTCGTGCGATCATGATTTAAAAGCTCAGGTGCAAAGTGAGTTCTCAAATTACCAAAGCATCATAACTTTTACCATGAACACTGTAAGACATGTAGGAAGATGCTAAGGCCCCTGAAACCAGTTACATCTCAGGTAGAAACATCCGCTAACTACAGGATAGACACTTTTGGCAATTCGGTTCGCATTTCAGGATCCTGAGAAGCCGTTTACTGTGTTGAAGGAAATTTGTCGGGTGTGAGAGATGGTATCCTAGTATGTGCAAAGTGTCAATAGATTTTCTAAAAATACCTTCATCTACTTCCAGTGAGGTGTTTCCTATGGTTCAACATGACAAATAATCACAGGCCAATTGTCACAATACATATGTTTTTGTACTGGACAGATAAAGCAGATCTAATTTTCATTCAAGATGCTATCTGCAGTTTGCCTTCATTTGGGGAGATTTCCCCTGGATGCTTTTTCTTGAGGGAGGCAGGGAGGAGAGGAGGAAGCTCTTTTGCTTGAGTTTCTTTGTGTGTGTGTGTGTGTGTGTGTGTGTGTGTGTGTGTGTGTGTGTGTGTATGATTTTCAGGGTCAAGTTGCAGACTCAAATACATTTAATCGGAAAATAGCCAGCTTTTATCAGAAATCCTGTATATACTTATTGAGAGCAAGTGTTTCTCTTAAAATTGAAGAGCACTATGACTTGTCAGAAATTGTCATGGATAAATTCTAGAAGTAAAGGAAGACATAAATAATGCTTTCCCAAACATCTAGATTCCAATAATAATTTCATATTTTCCCTGTAAGAGTAAGCACTCCGCTTGGTAATTATCATCTCAAAATGAATTCATGAACATTAATTAAGTGCCCTCCAAGCAGCATGATTAAGAGGCAATTAATAACGCACACTTAATACTAGTCAAATTCAGTAAACATTTGCTTCTATTGAAAATTTTTGGTTATTTGCCAGATAGGCAAAAGGTGTACTTCACTGTTGCAGAATATCTTCTAGCAAGTGTTGTGTTTGGAGTTTGAAAACAGTGCCCGGGGAAACAGTGTACTGTTACCATGGTCTTGGAATGTCATAATCCTGAATTCTGTAACCATCCCGCAGCCAAATGCCCAAGCAATTTTGGGGAAGCAGCCTAATGCTTCAGATCCTCTGGTTTTTAATCCCATCACAAAACAAATATAATAATAACCTTACCTCTCAGCACATGAACACTCTTTCTAGCCTTGGCTTCAAGGCTGTTATTCAAAATCTTTCTAATCTCCGCTTTACTTTGCCTACTCTCGGTGGCATAGTTAATATATTTAACACTTAGAGCAGATCATTTTTTAAAAATACTCTTTCTTTCTATGCCAAAATTATTTTACTATCAATCATGTAATAGTCATAGTAATCAGTTTTCTGAATTGTTCCTTGGTTTTAAAATAAGCAACTAACAATTAAAGTGAAGTCATGGTCTGGACAACATGGCTTAGGTCTATTTCTTAGGCCCTTTTCCTCCCTGCTAAGTACAACCATAAACCCTGGAAAAAACTCAAGAGGCAACCAGAGGAGAACTCTACAAGGCAACAGAGGAAGATGAACTGGTTTGGGATGCCAGGTCTGGGAGAACAATGCAGCAGCAGGGTACCTTGTATCTACTCTACCTAACAAAAGAAGGCAACTCAGGCCTGACAGTTCCAGACCCCCAGCCAGAGAAGGCAAGATGGCCTAGGTAGGCTCATTCTTCCACCAGGTCAAAAGGTAGTGAGCCTGTGACAATGCCTAGTGAGCTTGCAGGGCTCACAGCTGGGAAGGAGCATGAGTCCCACTAAACACCACAAGCTTTCCCCTCCCTTGCCAGGCCTAAGACACCCATCCCCCGCTGAGAGACACTAGGTGGCAGGTTGGCACTGGCAAGAGGGATTCCGCCAGTCATGACGAGCTGCATGGCCCAGAAAACATTCTTCATCCCTATGCGCCAGAGATTCCCATTCTCCCCCTTGAGATGCCGGTTGGCCCCGCCTGGGAAACCCCCTTGGTCATTTTAGGCAGCACCATCAGGGACCAGTGGGAGCCCCAGCACCGCCAGATAAACCGCGCACACCAAGAAGCATTGCAAAGGCTCTGAGAATTAAATTGTCATTGAAATTACAGTTCATGAAAGTCAATCGGGACCTATATGCCAAACCTAAGCAGGGTGACTGCCTGCTAAAATTAAATATTTAAACAGGATTCAGAGACTCCTAACATAATATTAAAATGTCCAGGATACAACTGAAAATCACCCATTATCTCAAGAATCAGGCAAGTCACAACTTGAATGAAAAAGATAATCAACTGATAATAACAAAGAAATGAATCAGATGGTGGAATTATCTTACAAGCAGTTTTAAACAACCACAATAAAAAAGCTTCAACAAACAGTAGTGAATTCTTTAAATAAATTAAAAAGTAGAAAATCTCACAAGAGAGACACAAGTTATAAAAAAAGAATGAAATGGAAATCTTACAACTGAAAAATATAATACCAAAAATTTAAAACTTATTTGATGGGGTCGACAGTGGAGAAAACACTTTAGCAGACAGAATCAGTGAACTTGAGGACAAATTGAGAAAATGTACTCAGTCTGAAAAACGGAGAGAAATAGATTGGAAAAATACGAACAGATTGTAAGAGAGCTGTGAAACACTAATGAAAGATCTAACATTCATCTTTAGCCATAAGAGAAGTACCAAGTAAAACAACTCTGAGACTCCGTCTTATTCCAGTCAGAATGGCTATCATCAAAAACCCAAAAAACAAATGCTGGCAAGGATGTGGGGGAAAAGAAACACTTCTATGTAGTTGGTGGGAATATAAACTAGTACAGCTACTATGGAAATCAGTAGGGAGATCCCTCAAAAAACTAAAAATAGAAATTCCGTTTGACCCGGATAACTTCTGGGTATATTCCTGAAAGAGTTAAAGACATCATAATATAATTATAAAATGGTGATGCCCACATTTGTAGCAGTGCACTTCACAATAGCCCAGCTCTGGAAACTGACTAAATGCCCATCAATGGATGAATAGATAAAGAAAATGTGGTCTATATACACAATGGTATTGTACTCAGCCATAAAGAAGGATTAATTCAAGTCAATTTAAGGAAGATGGATGGATCTTGAGACCATAATGTTAAATAAAATAAGTCAAACACAAAAAGTTAAGCATTGCATGGTTCCTCTCATACGAGAAACCCAATTATAAATAAATTAAAAAAGAGTAAGACAAAGGCAGACTTTGTGGAGATGGGAAAGGGCATTGAAAATGATCAAAATCACATATACATACACACACACATATATGTATATCCCAAAACAAATATAAATATCATGTATTACTAAGATATAACAATAAAAAATTTGTAATCCAACATTCATATCATCAGAGTTTGAGAACAACAGGAGAAGGCAGTGGGCTGGAGGACTATTATGACTTCACATTTAGCAAAAGGAAATACACAGATACAAGAAGTTGAGCAAACCTGCAACCAAATCAATCCAAAGAAAACCATATTAAGACTCAATGCAGTTAAACCTTTGAAAACTAAAGGCAAAGATAAGATCTTGAAAGCAGCCAGAAAGAAATGATGCATTATCTATCAGGAAACACTAATTCAGAGTTCCACTGAATGACAGTGGATTCCACGTCTGAAACCATGGAGGCTGGAAAGAGGGAAAACTAAGAAAATTTGTTGCTCTTGGACATACACTTAAATATTGGCTACAGGAGATTCTGCAAACAGAAAGTATAAAAGAAGGGACCTTAGAGCACCGGGGAGGAAATAGTAACTGAGAGAGCAGAAGTATGAGCACATACAATGGATTAGTCTCCTAAATTTTATAAGTTATATTTGATGATTAAAAGAAAAGGCATAACATCACTTGAGACTTTTTTTTGAGACTAGGGATTGAACCCAGGGGCTGCTTCACATCAAGTTGCACCCCCAGCCCTTTTAAATTTTTTTTAAATTTTGAGATAGGTCTTCCTAAATCACTAAGTTGCCCAGGCTGAGCTCGAACTTGCGAGTCTCCTGCCTTAGCCTCCCAGAATGCTTGGATTATAGGTATATGCCACCACACCCAGCTAAGACAAAGATATTTTAATGCAGTAAGAGTCGAAGGACCCAAATGGAAGTGAGTTTTCTACACTTGACTCCAAGGGAAAAAATCTTGACACCAGCAGATTATGATACCTCACATATCTGTATTGTAATAACCAGAGACACCATTAAGATATGTATGTGAAAAGATACACCCCAAAATACTATAAATAATTCAAGATGGATTATTTACAAGTTCAATTAACCCCCATGAAAGCAAGAAGAGGGAAGCAGAAAAACAAGAAACAGAAGAAACAATGATAAAATAGAAGACCTAGGCTTTGACATACTGAAGATCATCTTAAATGTAAGTGGTCTGACTACACCAATAAAAAGGCAGAGATTGGCAGAGTGCATAGAAAATGACTCAGTTATAAGTGATTTACAAAAAAAAAAGTCACCTCCAATTCTATGACATAGTAGAATGAAAGGAAAAGGATGGAAATAGATAGATACTATCCAAACATTAAAACAATTAGGAGAGACTATATTAACATAGATAAAGTAGATTTCAAAGCACAGAAAACTGTTAGAGATAGAGAAAGGCATCAAATAATGATAAAAGTGTGACTATACCAAGAATATGCATGTACCCTACAGCAGAGTCTCAAAATGAACAAAACATAAACTAATAGAGCTGAAAGGAGAAATAGATGAATTCACGATTATACAGTAGTTAGGAACTTCAGTACCTCTCTCTCAGCAACTGATAGATTTATTTCCTAAGCAGAGAATCAGAGAGGATGTAGAAAATCTGATCTACGCACTCCAACAGCAGGATCCCTGTGACGCAGATAGAACACCCTACCCAGCAACAGTAGAATACACACTTTTTTCAATCATTCACATAATAGTTACTGAGATAGAAAATATCTGAAGCCAGAAAACAAACCTCAGTAAAAGTAAAAGTTGTTGAAATCATACACAGCATTTTGTCTCACCATAATGAAATCAAACTAGAGTCGATAACTAAAAAAAGAACACGAAAATCTTTAAGTACCTGGAAATTAAGCAACACATCTCTAAATGGAATCAAAATAAGAGTCCATAACAGAAAGAAAAAAAGAAAAATATCTAAATACCTGAAAAGTAAGCAGTATATTTCTAAATAATCCATGTGTCTAAGAGGACACATCTATGAAAAATTTAAAAATGCATGGAAATGAATGCAAAGGAAACTACAACATAACAAAATGTGTGGAATACAGCTAAAACAGCGCTGAAAGGGAAATGTACAGCACCAAAAGCTTATATTAGCAAAAGCTGAAAATTTTTGAATCAATAACCTAAATCACTACCTCAAGAAATTAAGAAGAGTAAAATAAGAGTTGAGGACTTAGCTCAAGTGGTAGAGCACTTGCCTAGCAAGTGCAAGACCCTAAGTTTGATTCTCAGCACAAGGGAAAAAAAAAAGAGTAAAATAAGCCCGGAGCAGACAGAAGAAAAAGAAATAATAAAGGTCAAAAATCAATAAATTTTTTTTTTTGTGGTGCCAGGGATCGAACTCAGGCCCTTGTGCTTGCAAGGCAAGCACTCTAATCACTGAGCTAAATCTCCAGCCCCTCAATAAAATTTAAATAGCAAAAATGAATGAAATACAAAACAGGTTGATCAAAAAATAAAATAAAATTGATGAAGTTTTAGTACAACTGATAAAAATAGAAAGAGAAGAAATAAAATACCAGTGTCAGAAATGATACAGAAGATATCACTACTGAACTCATAAACATTGAAAGGATAATCAAGGACTACTACAAACAATTTACACCAATAAATTTAACAACTTGAAAGAAATAGACTGATTCCTCTAAAATCACAAATTACCAAATCTCAACCAAGATAAAATAGATAATTTGAATAATCCTTAGCCAATAAAGAAATTAAATATGTAATTTTTTTTATTTTATTTTAAACCAAGAACATGTATTGGTACATTCTACATACAAAGGTCACATTCATTAAATATGTAATTTTTAAAAATCCTTTAAAAAGAAGTATTCAGGCCCAGATAGTTCTCACTGAGAATTCTACCAAATAGTTCAAGAAGAATTAGCACCAATTACACATAATCTTTTCCAGAAAATAAGATGGGGGAAATTTTCCAAATTACAATATGGGTCAAATATTACCTTGATACCAAAACTTGATGAACTAGTATAAAAAGGAAACCTATATACTTATCTTTATGAATTTTGGCACAAAAATGCTCAACAAAATAGCAAATGGAATCCAATAAAATATAAAAAGAGTACACAATTACTAAGTGGAATTCATTCCAGGTATGAAAGTATGATTCAGTGTCAAAAATAAATTAATGTAATCCATCATATCAACAGGCTATGGAAGAAAACTCAATAATCAATATTAACTGATTTGAAAAATGTATATGACAAATTTTTCGGGATTAAAAACTCTCAGCAAGTTAGGAATAGAGAAAAATTATTTCTACTTGACAATGAGTACATTCAGTAGACCTTTAGATAACATCACACTTAATGAAAGACTGAATGCTTTCTCTGTAAAATCAAGAACAAAGTGAGAATGTCTATTCTCACCATTCAACATACTACTTAAAATTCTAGTCACTGCAATAAAAAAAGAAAAATATAAAGGCATACATACTGAAAAGAAAGGATACGGAACTATTCCTATTAGCAGAGGACACCATTGGCTATGTAGAAAGTCTCAAGGAATCTATATTTTAAAAGACCTCTCAGAATGAATAATTAGAATAATCTAGTTAAGAAAGGTCACAGAATACAAGATGAGGACAAAAATATCAATCTTATTTCTATATATTACCAATGAATATATGGAAACAAATTTATTTTCTTTTTTTTTCAATTTTTATTTTTCATTCAGACATGTTTTCAGTACGTAATGATTACATTCCTTGTGGGGAGTTGGGACATGTATATAACACATCTTAATTCTTTTTTTATTCCCTTCTCCCCTCCCTCCCCCCTTCTACCATCTCTTTGTCTCCCTCCAATTTGCAAAAGACCCAGCTCCCTATTTCCTATTATCTATCTTTTATTTTTCTCTTCATTTATAATTTGGCTTCCTCATATAAGAGAAGCCATGCACTACTTAAGCTTGTGTGTCTGATTTATTTCACATAACATTATGGTCTTAAGGTGCATCCATTTTCCTACAAATGACTCAAGTTTATCCTTCTTTATGGCAGAGTAGTACTCCATTGTGCATAAATACTACATTTTCTTTATCCATTCATCTGTTGAAGGACGTAATATGTCACTTTCAAGATTTAGGGATTATAAATTATGCTACAATAAACATAGGTGTGCATGTATCACTGTAGTGCAATGTCTTGAACTCTTTTGGGAAGATACCTATAAGGGGAATGGCTAGGTCAAATGGAATTTCTAGTTTTAGTTTTTTGAGGAATCTCCGCACTGAGTTCCATAATGTCTGTACTAGTTTATGTTCCCACCAACAACGCAGAAGGGTTCCTTTTCCCCCAAGTTTCACCAGCATTTGTTATCATTTGGTTTCTTGATGACAGCCATTCTTTCTGGAGTAAGATGGAATCTCAGTGTTATTTTAATTTGCATTTCTCTAATTACCAGAGATGAATTTTTTTAATGTATTTATTGGCCATTTGTACTTCTTTTGAGAAATGTCTATTCATTTCAGTAGCCCTTTTTGATTGGGTGTTTTATTTTGGAGGAGTCTAATTTTTCTGAGTTTTTTATGTATTTTAGATATTAGTCTTTTGTCTGAAGAATAGCTGGCAATTTCCCCCCCATTCTGTAGATGTCTTCACTCTATTGGTTGTTTCCTTTGCTATGCAGAAGCTTTTTAATTTGATATGATCCCATTTGTTGAGTCTTGATATTATTTCTTGTGCAATTGGGGTTCTGTTCAGAAAGTCCTTGCCTATGCCTATGTCTTCAAGAATTTTATTTATTTTATCTTCAGCAGATTAAGTGTGGAAACATAAATTTAAAACAAAATAACATTTATAATTATTCCAAAGAAAATGGAACACTTAAGGCTAAAATGAACAAAATATGCACAAGATTTGTGCGCTGCAAATTGCAAAATGCTGACAAAAGAAATATGAGTCCTTAATGAATGGTAATATGTTCCCTGTTCCTGAATCAGAAACACAACATAGTAAAGATGTCACTCTTCCCCAAATTGCTCTATAGATTTGAAGAAATTACTATTGATATCCCAGCAAATTTTCTATAGCTATAGAAAAGGCTATTCTAAAATTCAAATGGAAAAACAAAGGAACTATAATAGCTCAAATCTGAAAAAGAAGAAAGTGGGAAGACTCACTCTGATACAATAATACTTGGTATTAATGCTTACTATATAGGTGCAGTAATTGGGATAGTGTTTGCTCAAGGAGGGATAAGCACATAGATGAATGGAACAGAATAAAGACTCCAGAAGTAAACCCACACAAATATGGTCAACTGATTTTTGACAAAGACGCCTGTCTTAGTCACTTTCTTGTCACTGAAACACAATGCTGACACCCACAACTCAAAGGAGGAAAAGTTTATTTTGGCTAGAAGCTTGTAAAGGTTTCAGTCCCTAGTCAGCTGGCTCCAAAGCAGGGCGACATGGCAGAGAGGGTTGGCCGAGGAGAAACAGCTCATAACGTGGCAGGCAGGAAGTAGAGAGCGATCAAGGGAGGAAGGAGGGAGATATACCCTTCCAGGCCACGCCCCCCAGTGAGCCACTTCCTCCTGACATCATATTTAGCTATAAACTCACCAGTGTAATAATCTGCTGATGTGTATCATTCCCCCATGATCCTTCAGCTCCTCAAAGCCCCACTATGAGCCCATAAGGCTTTGGAGGGACATCTAGATATAAAGCATTATAGTGGCAAAGCAGACAAAAAGAGCAAGGGTAGCCTTTTCAATAAATAGTGCTGAAGCAAAAGAATTCCACAGGCAAAACAATAAAATCATTTGCTCTATGAAAGACCATGTTAAGAAGATGATATGAAAAGGTATTGACTGAAAGAAAATGTTTGCAAACTACATATCTAACAAAAGATTAATAACCTAGAATCGTTAAAGAACTCTCATAATTCAATAGTAAAAAACCCCAAATAACAATGGGCAAAAAACATGAACGGACATTTTGTTGAAGTGGACACAGATAACAAATAAATGCATGAAAATGTGCTCAACATCATTAGCTTTTAGAGAAATACAAATTAAAACCACAGTGAGCTATCACTACACACCTGTTAAAATGTCTAAAATAAAAAAATTCTAACATCAAATACTGGTGAGTGTATGGAGAAACTGGATCACTTATGTTTCTGGTGGGCATATGAAATGTTATAGCCACTCTATGAAAACAGTTTGATGGTTTCTTTAAAACGAAGCATATAATTACCTTAAGATCTACCAATTGAACTTTGGGAATTTATCCTAGAGAATGAAAATTTGTGTTCACTTAAAAACTCATTAATGAATGGTCATAGCAGCTTTACCCATAAGACCCTACAGCTGGAAACAGTCCAGATGTACTCCAGCAGACGAATAGTAAAATATAATACTGATATGTACATCCCATGGACTATCATTCAGTAATCATAAGGAGCAAACTGTTAAATAAACACAATGACATAAATGAATCTTCAGTGACTTATACTCAGTGAGAAAAGCCAGTCCCCAGTTTACATACTGCATGATTTCATCTCTATAACATATTTTGAAACGGCATCAGAGAGTTGGAGAAGAACGTGGTAGTTAGGGACAAGGTGGAAGAGAGGTGAGTAGTTGATGATAGGAGGGATCCTTATGTTGAGGGAAATATTAAATATCTTGATTGTTATGTGGATACGCAAACTACTCATGTAATAAAACTGTGTAGAACCAAACACACATCACGCAAATGAGTACAAGTAAAACTGGGAGAAATCTGAGTAAGATTGGCAAATTGTGTTCTTGTCAATATTCTGGTTGTAATATCACACTGTAATTTGGGAAAATGCTACTATTGGGTGAAACCGAGTAAAGGGTCCAGGGATCTCACTGTGTTATTCTTTATGACTGCATATGAATCTATAAATACCTGAAAATAAAGTATCTTATTTAAAAAAGGTAGAGACAGAGTTATAAAATATAACTGGAAGCTCAGAAATAGAATCTATTAAAAGTCAACTTATTATTTGCTAAAACATCAAGCACAAATAAGTGAACAAGGGATATAATATTAAATAATATTGAGACTGTTGAACAACTGCTTGGGAAAATGATATAATTAAAGTCTCACCTTACAAAAAATACAATTCTAAACCACTACAAATGGAATTACTTAGGGTATTTTTTTTACACAAATAACAGAAGACATTACAACACACAGGATGGATAGATTTAACTTTATAAAATTTAAAACTTACCTACTTAGCCCAAATTCATGAAACAAAAGAAAACATGGCATATATTTGTTGCCATTATGACATACATTTATTTTGTACTAAATAAAAGACTCATACATACTAATAAGATGCAAACACTATGATTTAATTAAAAACTGGATTTAGGCAATAAATTGGCAATTCCCTTAGATATACAAGTAGCAAGCACACAATCAAAAATGGCCCACTTCCGTAGTAATCGGAGAAATACATTTTAAGGCACAATGATACAAAGAATACTCATGAGGCATGTGTTCTCAGATCTCCTATTTTGAGTGGTAAGTGGAATATCCTTTTTAAAATCCATTTGTTAACATGTAAATATTTATGTACCCCAGAAATATTATAGCTGTGCATTAGTCTGAGAAATAATGATTAATTGGGAACATTTATATACACAAAAATACTAATTGTAGTGTTTTTTTTATAAGAGCAGAAGTTGGAAATACTCTACACTTCCAATAGTAGGGACTCAAACTAAGTATATGGTAATAATTTCACTTAATAAATTTGTATATAACCATTGAAAATTTTTATTATGTTTAGGTCATGCTATTAGAATGCTGTGGGAAGTTGCTTATTGTTTGAAGAGATTAAGAAACAAAAGCAGGACTAAAATTATATGTAATATTATTTCAGTTAAGTAGATGTTATAAGAGAAACACTTGAACAAAATACACAAATCACTGAAGGTGGTTGTGATTGAATGTTTATACTGAAGCTAGAATAGCTCTTATACTTACATGTAATTTTTAAATGAACATTATAATAAACAATTCATTTTCAAAGAATAAATTATATATATTCTCCAGTACTTATGCATCAGCTGTGAATTTCTCTAAAGCAGTAATGTATTTCTCAAAAGGTCACCTCTATTTCATCTAAAATACCTCTCTTCAAAAGAAACGAAGATCCATTTGATGGAAGGTGTGAGAGAGATAATCCAGGATGGAGGTTATCCACGGTTTACACAACATTCCTGTCACGTTCGGGGTCCATTTAAAGCAAAATATCAGTGAAAGAGAAACCAACTATAGCCCCCACACACAACAGTGTGGACATCAGAGATCGGGGGCGGGGGACTTCAGTGGTTGCTTGTGCAGTGGAGCTGTGTGTCCAACAGAAAGCCTGAGAGCTCAGCAGAGAATTAGTCTCAGAAGCCGAGTTCTGTGGCTGGGTCATTGTGGGAAGATGGAGCCGGTGCCTGGTGAGTGCCGTGGCTTTTTGGCTGAGTGATGCCTATTGTGCTCCGGTCAGAAATATGAGAAGTTTAGATGAGAGAAGCCAGCTTCATCTCAGACCCAGGACACTGACAGGCTGGCTCAGAAATAGAACGAGAATAATCCAAGGGGTGAGAGAATCGAAGATTCACCTGAGAGGGGCCAAAGCGAGCAGCAGTGAACTATGAGCAATTTCGTGAGAGTAATATTGTGACCTGGCAAAAAGAGGCCACAAGCGTGGAACATAGTGGTTAAAAATGCTAACCAACCTGGACAAGTTTTGTACTTGTCCTCTTTTCTCCTTTGATAAAATTGTCCCATTCATATGGGCCGGGGGCATAACTCAGTGGTAGAGTGCCTACCTAGAATCATGAGGCCCTGGGTTCAATCACCTTCCAAAAAACTATTCTATTTACAAATTCTATAATTTGAGAAATTATTCTAGGTGAAGAAAAATGAAACAATTGAAGTCCCCCTTGTATTAGACATTGATGTCACTTTTCAGAAGTGAATGACTTTGCAACTCCGTTTATCCCTTGAAATCACTGTTACAGAAACCTTGCCAGTTACACTGGAGAGACCAACAGGCCGTAGTCACATGGAGCATGGTGGGCGCATGTGATGCATGTTGTGGCAGAAACTGGGAAACTGACTGTGACACTCTCGTATGTTCATGAAATGCACGCTAGAAAGATCGGACAGGCTGTACTTGTAGGGAGCTGATCACTTCCAACAGCTGATGGGTTTGGTGGCCGAGAAAGTCCTCCACAGCTCTTCTCCCCAGAGTCCATTGTAGATATACAATCTTGCACTCATCACAGTGCCAGGCATTGGGGGTTCGGGGAAATTAAGGATGTTTATGTGCTATTGCTTGTTATCTGTTATCCTCTTGAACAGTAAGACTCTCGCATTAGACTCTCTCAATGGTTGTTTTTAATGGTCTATTTTGGGTAATTTTCTGATTGGTAATACTCATTTCTCCAGGGCAAGTTTCTTGATTTTTTTTCTTTCTTACTCAGAGACCAATTTGTCTCATCTGGGAATGAAGTTTCAAGAAAGGAAAGGTAAGTTGGATACCTGGAAAAAGAACAGGACTTGGGATATGTAAAGGAGGTGTGTATGCGTGCGTGCATGTGTGTGCATGTGTAGTTGCCCCCTCAGTAGTCACCCCTGCCCCCTTATGTGCCAGAGTTAGCAAAGGTAGCCCATCTAGTGAAGTCACTGCCTTACTATTTCATGTACTGAACTACAAATCTCTATTTTAGCTATAACATTTTTCTGGTCCCTTCGGATGACTTTACATGAATTCTGCTCTGGCTCCGGGAATCTGGCTTCTTGGCTTGTGCAGGGCTCTGTGCTGATTTGGGCAAACCCTGGTAGTTTCAGGTGACAGTCACACGACTCCAACTCCGAGTCTACTCTGTTCACATCCTCCCTCCACATGGAAAAGGAAGGTATATTCGGTTTTCATGCTCGGAGGAGATAGTGAATATAGCAAAGCTCCATAGGAATAGGAGACCAAGCACAAACTTGAGGGAGATAACAATGAATTTAACAATGATTTATTAAAGACCTCATACAGAAGAGAATTAATGTAGAGTCTTTGGGACTGTAGTGTGTACAGTCTTATGTAAGTTACAGTGCCCCCCCCTTGATGTATGCAATCAAGTGAGAAAGACAAGACATACAAGGCAAATGGGAACTGAAATCCCAGAGAGAGAAGATAGCTTGTTTGAAGCCACTCAGATAAAGCAGTGACAGAGCAGGAGACAGAAGCACATTGTCCTGACCCCTGACACAGGAGTGTTACCCCTTTGTCAGAGGTAGGGGCATGTCAGAAGTAAGGTGCTGCTAGAATGGAAACCATCATGTGTGTAGCTGGCCTTCCAAATTCAGCACAGACATACATTTCAACCGTGTGCCAATTTATATTATTTCCTTCACTTGCCTTTAAAGTCAGATTATGATACCAGTTCCTGCTCTACCACTTTCCCACCCTTGCTTTTGTTAGATTTCTTGTTTCTAGAATGTTCCTTACTCCTGGGACTGGACTAAAATCAAAGACAGTCCTATTGTGGTGTATATGTCTTAGGAGGCTTTCAATTGGCAGCAATAGAGAGCTGATTCAACATAGCTTGACCTATAAAGCAATGTAATAATTTATGTAACAGGAAATACAAGGTCAGGTGGCTCTAGAGTTGGTCATTCTAGTAGTTAAATAACATGGTCCCACGTTACTTCTGTCTTTTTGTTGTGTGACCTTCAGTATCACCTCCCTCCCGGACCTGGTTCCAAGCATCACAGTGACCTCATCCATCCTGATTTGCTGAGGAGACACAGTTATGTTTCTTTCCCTGACATGATTATAAACAGCAAGCCCTTTCACCCTCAGTAGTGTCCTGGTTTACACGATCAGTTATTATCCAGTAACTTGCATGGTGTTTTCGTTGCCAATTGCTAATGGGGTTACATTATTTTCACCTCCACTGGGAGAGGTTGGGGTGCCCTCCTGGAGATTAAGAACTTACCAATGAGCCTCCAGCAAATCTTTCCTCTCATCCATTTGACCCAAATTATAGCAGGAGAGATGTAATATTTCTGAGATCAAACAGATTCACCCTAAAGCTAGGATCAAATTCTAAGGCACATAATTTTCACAGGAGAGGGATGGGTATATGAACATTAGTGTTCAGCTGGGAAAGAGAAATGAAGACTACAGAATGGAGCGCCACGAGCAAATCCCTTTATAATGAGCCTGCTTCTTATTCGTGATAGTTTCCCCCCAAATTTCTGTGAAACAAAACGATATACTGATTGTAAGAGCAGGCCGAGCCACACCGGAACTCTGAGAGACCTTAATGCGGGGTGGTAGTGGTGTTTTATCATTGGTGTTCTAGCATGTAGCTTAGTACTATAAAGTGGTAGCTCTCTAGTATATGCTTATTCATTCCTTAACTAAAGGGCCAACTCAAAAATGCTTTGATTTAGTCTTTGCTAATTTTATCCAAAGCGTGCCATATAATTCATATGAAATCCTCAAATGAAGAATATTGAAGCCCCCCACCCCATCCTGTGCAAACCGCACTAGACATCTCCATTCTATCATGCATCAGAAGCATCCCTTTGCCCCATGGGCTCGTCACAGTCCTCATGTAAAAGTGTAATTCACGCTGGACCATTTCTCAGAATGCTCTCCATCTTCTTTCCTCAAGCCCGAGTTTCATTTCAAACCTCCGTGTTTCAATTACTCCTCACATTTTCTTCAGCATTCATCCCTTTGCATCGCTTTGTTCAGCATTTGTCCTTTTGCACTGTGGTATTTCCAAATGCCCACCTTTCTCAATAACCCAGTAAATATTATTAACCATCAAAATATTTTAAAATGAACTTTCAATTTTAAGTACATTTTTTAACTTTAGTAAAATATAGACCACTTAAAACTCTTTTGAAAGCAATGGGTCTTTTTCCCCAAACACATTGAAACTCAGGAACACTAAACAGGTCTCTACAACTTCAGGGCTTTCAGGAACCCCTTGAGATATACATACAGGTCAAGTCAAATCAAGTTGTACCACAGGATGGTGGGCTTGGAGACCAAGTCAATTCACATATGTCTTCTACAGAGCTCATCAACACCCGTGGGTCCAAGCTCCACCCAGGGCCTAACAACTCCCAGATGTATGTCTCCACTTAGATATTGGACTCCAAACCTGCTCTTCCAACGCCTAGCAGACATGTCTATATGGCTACCCAACAGGCACCTCCAATTCAAGATGTCTTAATAGAACATTGCCTTCACTAATAACACCCTTCCCTTATGTTGGAAAACTCCTATTTATCCCTGGAGCACACAGTGATGGCTACCACTTCGATGTGCTCCTCAGGCATTCGGCTGCCAGGATTTTCTCCTCGTACCTGAGAAAGACTCTCTGCCTGTGCTGGGTGGCAGGTTGGAATTGCTAGAAAATCAGCACTTCCCGGACAGTCCTCAACTACCTTCCTTGTCCTTGACCACCGTCCTTGGCTATAGATACTTGTTTCAGTATCTGCTTCTGGGGGGACCAATGACATTCCTCGTCTCCATCTTCAAATCTGCTTCTCAGGGACCTCCATCTAGTGATCATACCCCCACCCCATCCGTGTCACCTGAGTCATCCATCCTGGCTCCTGTCTCTTCCTTCATTAAGCCCTACTGATTCTATATCCCGAGCACAACCCTGACTAAAGTTCTACCCTTCGTCCCTCCTGGTACCACCCTGACTCAAGCCCTCATAGTTCCAACAGCCTCTCTTACCTGCTGTCACTCTCGCCTCCCTCCAATCAGCCCTCCATACCAAACAACAGAGCCACATTTCCCAATCCAAATCTTCTCTTGTCACTCCATTGTCTAACATCCTTCAATAGTTCCCATTGACTACAAGGAAAAGGTCCTTTAAGGGGCAAACCAGGGCCCTCAAACGACTCCTAGCTACCCTTTCCCTCCTCTCCTGCTACTCCTCACAGCCTCTACTACTCCAAACTGACAAAATATGGTGCAGCTTCTGGAACACGTTCTGCACCCAACCTTCAGTGACTTCTGTTCCCTTCACTAATAATGCCCTTCCCTTATGTTGGAAAACTCCTATTTATCTCTTAGCACTTAGTAACTGTCACCAACTCTGGGCAACATTTCCTGACTTCTCTGCCATTCCCCACTTGCCCAGTACAGCCTTGGGCCCACTCCTTAGGTGTTCCTCTAGCCCATTTCACAATTCATGTACCACGGAGCATCACAGTGTATTATTAACAGTTTCTTTACTTATCTGCAAGCAAACTGGAGTCAGAACCATATATTAGCCATCTTTCTAATCGAAGTCTTTAGCTCAGTGCCTGGGTAGCCAATGGGTGCTGAAGAGATGTCTGAAGACATAAATGACTCACCCATCTGGTAAGCATGTGAGAAGTAGAAGAGATGCTGTGTTACAGAAGTAGAATATAGATAAAAGCATCAGACCTGACATGGGACATTTCTTGGATCCTTATTTTAAAACCACCAAATATTAAAATTCCAGATTCAAATATCTGGAATTCTGACCCATCCTGGAAAATTTTTGTTGTTCTTTCCTGCTGTTTGGGGATATCCTTTTATCCCTTCCATGTTCTTAGCCACCTCTTTAAGTGGATGAACACATTTCTTCTGGATTAATATCTCATTTTGTCCCAAAGCACCTTCTGTTCCCCCCTTCTCAAATCCACACCTGCCCTTTGTGGACCTCTCTTTTTATTCTTCACTCTGTAAGGGTAGTCAGAGCAGAAATGCAGAAGGGTGCCATTATATATTGCTTTGGGAATGGGGGGCATGATGCCTATTTATTATGCATTAATCTGAATCAATGTAATATTTTCTGAAAACATAACTACCTCAAAGGGCAGCAAATATGAACCACAACTGCCAGAAAGGATCAAACATTAACCCCGGGTTGTGATGAGGCCAACAAAAGAAATAGGCTAGTAATTGCCTACCAGGATATCCATCCCTACCTTATACACACATACCCTCTCAACACACACAAAACGTTTATGGATCTTTCATCCATGAACTTGCCCAATTATAATTGCCCAGCTGTGTCTTTAGTTGTACTCAGGCTAAGTCCTGGCAACTGAGACCTCACATACCTGATCCAAGAACTCTGAACAGTTATGAGATCTGTAGTGAAAGTCTTTGGTTACTGAAATAATCGAAGACGGTCATAGACAAATATTTCCACAGGTATCATTACTTAGAGACTGATTTAAAACCCCAAAGGCCTGATCAAAACAAGGAAGAATTAGTACTTGCTGTTGCTATTCATCGTTATCAATTTTCATACGTACATTGCGGGTCTTTCTGCCCTTGTGTTGATTGGGTTCTTCTTAGTTTAACTCTTCTTTTTCAAATGAGGAAATTTTGTATTGAGGATTGGTACTGCCAGGGCTGAATTCTACCACACACGGTGAACACAGCACCTAGGGGCCCACAGTACTTTGGGGGCTCATAGAAATCTCTTTTAAATCAGAAGGGAAAAAATGATCCTTTAGGTTGAAGAAAATGTTTTAACATCTAATAAATAATATATCTGTCTTTACACTAATGCAATTATAAAATGTAACTTTTAGTATCTTTTTGTGGAGGAAGGAATCCATAAAGGCAAAAGTGCTCACAAGTCATACTTTGGCCCCAGTTGTCACCACATTAGGCTTGCATGAGATCGTGGTTACATTAGACCCTTTCAAATATAAGCTGGAGTTCCCATACTAGTTTTAAACTGGCCAGACAGCTACAAGGGGTGATCAAAATATGCAGTGAATGTTTAAAGTTTTAAAAAATTATTACAGTAAGAGACACATTGCTATTAATCCCTCCTCAAATTACTCCCACTCACTTCAAGCACACTACCCCATCATTCTTGCCACACTGTGAAGCAGTTCTGGAAATCCTCTTGTGAGTGCCTTTCAGAGGTATGATTAAAAGTACAGTGAATGTTGCTGCTGAGTGCATTTCAATAGAAAGGTGGGCTCATAAAAATATTATGGTGTAGCCTCATCCACCTTACTCACCAGATCTGGCACCGTGCGACTTCTAGCTTTTCCCCAAAGTTAAAATGACCATGAAAGGTAAACATTATGAATCGATTCAGGATGCGGATACAGCCATGATAATGCAACTAAAGAAAAGAGGATTTCGTGGCAAGAAAGATAGGGTAAGTGTGTTTGAAGCAAAGGTGGGTATTTTGAAGGGGATTGATGGCAATATCATTTACTGTAGTAAAAATTAAAAAAAAAAATCTCAATATTCACTGTACTTTTCGATCATACCTCATAATTATTTCACGCTCTTGTGGCCACTCCAAATTCTACAAAAGGGAAGTCGTGATTAATACACACAGTGTTGGGACTTCGGGGGGTCTGAGTATACAAAGAAAAGCTAAATTCATACTGTTCTCTATTCTGATTAAATTTAAATCCCACAATACCTACCATTCTCTTGAAAATCTTCACCCTGTTTTGATTAATAGGAAAAATATCTCTATATCTTTAGGGTTTCGTTAAACCACTGTAGTTGCTTCCCTTGCTTTCTTAAAACATGTTAAGGATTTAGGTTTAAAACTCTTTAATGATACTATTGATACATATAATTTATTTACTGTTCAGCAACCATATATTCATCATCTCTCCAGTTCATAGCCCAGTGTCTGGCAAACACTAGGTGCTTAATAAATGCTAGATTAATACATGAATCGCCTCTTGAATGGAAATCAGAGTCTGTCTGTGAAATAATTTTGTCTTTACTAATCCCCCACCTTGTGAGAAGAATCTCCGATCTCTATGACAATTGGCATTTTGGGAGTGATCGCTGATTCCCATGTCCCCCACCTCCATCAGCGAACACCTTCTTCCCTCCTGGGCTCTGTTCCTTTCTCTTCATTCTGGGGTCTCGAATGGTCCCCAGCTCGCAGGGAGGCAGCAGGGTCCCTACTCCTCAGACCGACCTGGCTGTGTGTCCCAACCCACCCACCCAGTGGCCCCCGGGCTCCCCTTCCTCCTGCCATCCCGTGCCGCCCACAGCCACGC